>JAQFVV010001336.1:0-80427 GCA_028023455.1 Epiperipatus broadwayi | reverse complement strand
GTAACAAAATAATAATAATAATAATAAAACAATTTAACATATATATATAAACAAAATCAAGTTAAACCAATCAAATATGACATTTAAATTTAATAACATAACAAAATTGATTATAATCTAAATTGAAGTAATTATTATTACTACAAATCTGATTATATAAATATGGCAGTCTAAATAAAGGAGAAAATCTAAGAACATTGGAATGACAAGTTTTAATGTAACAAACAGAAGCAGACCGAGTATCATGCACACTGAGATCTAATTACAACAGTAGAAATTGTGTCAGATAAAAGAACTATTTTATTAACAAGTTTATAAAGATATTTAAGATCTCTATATTGTCTTCTAGAAGAAAGATGAACAACAGTTTTATTTCCCAAAGAAACATATTTAAAAAACTTATTACTCACTGATTGTAATAAGTTACATCCCTGTTTAGAGCTAGGATTCCAAATGACTGAACAATATTCAATGATGGGAAGAACCAATGATAAAAATAATTTAAATTTTGTATCACCACTGAAATGATGACCAAACCTTAGAATAGTACCTATAATTTTTAAAGCTTTACCAATAATCATTTCCAAATGAGGAAGAAAGGATCCATTACTAGAAAATATAACTCCCAAATCTTTTTGGGATTCAACAGAAATAATTTTGTGACAATTAATAAAATAAGAAAAATGCAAAACTTCAGATTTTTTAGAATACGAGACTAAGGAACATTTACTGAAATTAACAATCATATTATTTAAATCACACCAAGCACTAAAATTATCTATATCCTTTTGAAGAAGAGTGCAATAAAACACAGATGTGATTCTTCTAAAGATTTTACAGTCATCTGCATAGCACAAAAGATAAGAAGATTTTAAGCAATCCTTAAGGTCATTCATATAAATGTTAAAAAGCATAGGTGCTAAAATACTACCCTGAGGAACTCCAAAAATTACATTTAAACTTAGATGAAATAGTATTATTAAATTTAATATATGCAGTACGACCATGAAGAAAGGATTGAAACCAATAAACAAGCTTAGTAGAAAAACCCATTTGATATAATTTGTGAAGAAGAATACTGTGGTCTACTTTATCAAAAGCTTTTGATAAATCAAAATAAACAACATCAAGTCTCTGCTGGTCCTCAATTGCATGAGCTATATGATCATAAATTGTTAACAAATTAGTTTCTACAGATCTATTAGGTATAAAACCATGCTGTGAAGAAGAAATGAGTTTACTAACATCTAAAATAATTTTATTATAAACACACCTCTCAAAAATTCTAGCAATAGTATGTAAAACAGAAATAGGTCTATAGTTATTAAGACAATCACGTGAACCATTCTTAAAAATTGGGACCATTTTGGCACACTTAAGCACATTAGGAAAAACACAAGAAAAATAATAATAATAATAATAATAATAATAATGATAATAATAATAATAATAATAATAATAATAATAATAATAATAATAATAATAATAATAATAATAATAATAATAATAATAATAATAATAATAATAATAATAATAATAATAATAATAATAATAATAATAATAATAATAATTTAAGAAAACACAGTTTAATATAATATCTATTAATTTACATAGTTAAAATATATGGTTTTCACAAGTGTACATGAAAATATAAAAATATGAAATACTGAAGTAACATTTATTTTTAAAATATGTTCATAGATTTTTATAATAAATTAATCAAACTTCTAGTATGATAGTGCTAGTGTTATTTCAAACATTTATCTTGGTTCACTCAATAAATAAATTAACTTTAATCAATTAATGTTACTGATGTTCTTTTATATACTTTGCTTGGCACTACTCTAAATACAATCCCAATATTTGTGTTTCATGTATATTAATAACATAAAATAATATTCACAAAAATATAAGCACTCATTCTTTTCTGTGTTTTTCATTTTGAGTGTTTTTATTTTTCAAAAAAATATGCATTAACACATAGAAATTAAATACCATAATTATTCAAAAATCTTGTGAATAATTATCATCTCTTTTTATGCCTTTTTAAAAATAGTTTAATAAAACATGAAAAAATTTCTATGATTTTTTATTATTCACTGTTAACATTTATATTCAATCTCATTTGTATTTGACTTTAGCCTATACCAAAAACATGAAAACCTATCTCATCTTCTTTCAAGATAATGACATTACAATTCAAAAATTATTTGTTATTTTCTTTCATGAATACAATGCTATATGATGCAATTACTGATGAAATTAAGATAGCAATATGATGTGTAGGCATGAAGAATTAACTAGAGTATAGATTCAATAGTCTAAAATATATGGGATAATTTACATGGATACAGTGTAAACAAAGAGGTATGAATTCTCTGTCTAATAAGCTCAAATATAATACTAATGTCCAGGCTATTTATTCAGCTCATTAGAACATTAAAATACATAATACCAAGAAAATCACTGGCCATAAAAATATATACAAGTCATAGGACTATGTTATCTGTACTTGCATAAACTACTAAGATATTAATATGTTACTTTTCTATTCTCGATAGATCCTACATATAAGCATCCCATGCTTTCTTTTTATAAACCCAAGGGTCACTATCACTTAAAACTTCACAATAGATTTAATAATCTACATCACTAAATATCTAGCCTTACTCTAAATAATAAACAAAATTCACATATGACTTTAACAAATCGAAAACTACTACAAGAAAAGGTTTCTTCACTTTTAAAACTCAGGAATAAAAATACAAATGATTTTGTTTCAAAATATTAAAATCAATATTTAAAATATTTCTAAAATAAGATTCATCCATTAAAGAATCATATAAAAAATATATGTATCAGTAAATTATATTACATTAGTAACATAAAAGAAAAGTATGCATATCCTTCTAAAAAAAAATTCTAGCTCATATCTTTAGAATCACAATAAGGTTTTATGTGTGATTAATGCACACACACATGTTCATACTTTCATATGATAAGGTAATACTATAAAAATATTCCAATAAATTCTAGAAACAATAAAATATACATCATGTGAAATTAATATATTTTACAAAGATTTACCTAGTGACACTAATCTTGTCAGTCACTCTTAGACATTCTCTGGTCCAATATTTCATATAAAAAAAATTAAATAATAATAACATCCATTCAGCATCACTATCATACTTTAAAATGCTTATGAAAAAACTTTACAAAAAATTAAAATATTTTTTTACAATATTAATTATGTAATATATAGGGTATATGAGCACAGACGTTCACATGACCCACCACTCTCCACACTATCTCATAACACTGATACACCTGAACACATATATGTCGAAAAGATAAATAATCACCAATGTACATATTTCATGCTAAACCAGCAATCATCAGTTGGTTCAGATTACCATCTCTACACATATGTGCCATAAGTGCTCAGATATATATTAAGATAGCCAATCCTCATACTTTAATGTATACGCTTTAATCCACTCCACACTCCAACTCTTCAACCATCCACCCAATTGAAAATCTGATGATGGTATACTGAAAGGCCACCCTGAGCCTGAGATTCTTGTCACATCCATGTTGACCTAAGGTCATTCTGGCCCTCATGTACAGGACATAATCTATTTAATACATATACAAGGAATGGGCAGACATCCCTACTATATAATAACTGAAACACACAGGCTTATATATATATATATATATATATATATATATATATATATATATATATATATATATATATATATATATATATATATATATATATATATATATATATAGGGTATATTTAAATGTAATTTTTCTTACCTAACCCTAATAAAAACTTCTATAATTAGTATGTGAAATGATAAATAAAACTTTAGTTACTAAATCCAATTCTTTCTTCTCCATAAAGTTCAAATTAAAAGTTTTTTTTTCTTTCTCCTACTATTTCTTTATTAGAAGTTTTCACCCTTATGCTTGTTGCTAAGATTACCACTGTCCAAAGCTTGAGAACAAAAACTTTCTCTCCTTCCTGCCAAGCATGTAAACTCATAAATGATAAAAAATTGAAAATGAAGTTGACTTTTATTTCCAAAATTATTTTGAAGAATAATCATCAATCCTGTTATGAAAGTCTATAGATCACAGACCATTGTTGGTAGCTTTCCAGGAAAAATAATTATTAAATGTGATATCACTTAGGAAAGTTTTAAAATTAATCTCCAGAATTTTCTCATTCACTTGGATTATACTGGATTCAGATGCATCAGTGTCAGCTATATAAATCTATACATATTTGAACAGAAAATATGTATCTTTTTTTTCATTCAAATATCACTTCATAGTAATTCAAAATAAAGTCATTTATAGAGTTATACTTTTTAGTCAGGATAATTTTTAATTACCCATTTATTCTTTTACTGATGAATAATTTTAAAAATCCATTTTTACAATATTAAATAATTTACGGTCTTTTTTTCTTAATAACTACTTGTTATATAAAAATAATATATCTGTAATACTATAGTTATTTTATCTTTATAATCATTTTCAAGAGAAGTTTATAATAAACTTTTTAAAGACAATATATTTTTAAAAAAATATTTACTGCAATCTTTTTTTAAAATATACTTTTTCAAAATATTAAAATGTATGTTCTTCCATATTACTTTTTGCTCTCCAAATAAAGTTATCTATCCTTAAATTATAATGCATAAAAATGTTAAAATTCAAAAGAATATTTCTGTTCAACGTTCTTGCCAATGTCCAAACTATTAAAAATAATAATGATATAACTTTCCCCCCCAAAATATTTAAAATTGTACCTTCTTTTATTAACTGTACTTTCATCCTTAATTTTTTTGAATACATTATTGTTTCTGGTATTAAATCCATGGTTTTCTTGAAGTTGGCTTAAGCTTCAATAAAACAGTAGATAGAGAATTTATTAATTTAGCAATTCATAAATACTTTAGCTTAGTAAATTTATAATACTTCAAATCCTTTCTTTTAAAACAATAATTTGAAGTAGTAAACTAAGCAATACTTTGATGTTAATATATGATAATAATGTTGACAATAAATAAACATGTTATTAAGAGATTTATTAAGTAAATAAGTGCCCCAGAAAAATGAGAGCATCTACTTTTATACCAAATTTAATTGACAATTTGATTGGCTATTAAATCTTCAACTTGTGATCTAATTTACATATTAGTCAAGCTTATGTAAATAAAATTTAGAAATAAAGTTTATGACTCATATTAAATATTAAATATCATTACAAAATTTAATGCTAAATTAATTTTATACTTTTATTTAAACAAACTAAACACTTTAAAATAACATTTTAAAAATAATACTTTAATAATTTATCCAATGTTTATTTTCAATGTATCCATTTTTAAAATTTAACTTTACTAATTACACTTGTCTTCAATTTTTTTAAACAATTCTAAAGAAATTTTGAAACTTTCATTAGAAATCTTGTAAGCACAAAAGTAGGAATATTTGCTGATCATATGACTTTAAAACCAGACAATATGTATCATTTTTATAATTACTATATGAAAACAGAAATAAAATATTTAATTACAAAAAATATTATATAAAAATAGTAATATAATGATAAAATTTGGAATAATAATTTTGATATTATTTAATCTGTAATAAATTAAACACATATATGCACCATAAAATATTATATTTTTAATAAAATAATTTATAACACAAATATTAAAACTAATTTTTATTTAAAATACATTAGTTTATTTAATTATAAGTCATTATTCTAAAACTAACTTTTAACATTTTATTTAATAGGACTTTTAGTATATTATTTGACTATGGTCAGTTTTCCCAACCATACAAAAAATCATAATATTTAGCTTTACTTTATTATTTTAACATATTAACATAGTTTTTTATATATTTGCTACTCTCACTTTACTTTAACAAAGTTTTAAAAATCTTATCAATATTATACAGCAGTTATACTGTTTAAAATGTACCCATAATTTATTTTTTTTCAAAAATTGATCCCTTAAACCTATCTGGACATAGTATAAAGTGCACAATATATATATATTTCATTTGGTAGTTTATTTCAATTTAATAATTTGATTAAAACTCAAATTAAAATTTAAAATAATCATTTATTATAATTAATAAAACATAATTTCCAAGTGCAGTTTTTGTTAGCAAGCAGAATAATTACTTTCAGATATAAAGAACAGTGGACAAATGAAATTTTACACATTTTGATGTCAAATGTTTTGGAACTTGGAATTAAAACTAAATGAAATATTTTTTTTCACTTTACAAAGGCAAAAAGCCAGCTGCAACAATCAGTAAGTAAATAAACATGTCATTTAAAATAGATTTTCTGAAATATTTTGAGTAAAAAAATATTCTACAATGCTGACTTCTCAAACATACAAAATTTTAAAAACAATTTGGAATATATATGAATCCTTCTCTATTCTGTAACATTATCAGATGATTTTTTGGAACTTATGAATGAAAACAAGTGAATAAAAACTTTCAGGTTACAGAAGCAAAAGGCAGTTGGAGTGATCAGTAAGTCAAAAAGAACTCATTTAAATGGAAAAACTCTATTTGATTATAAATAATTAATATACACTATAAATAATACATTTATATAAATAGTTATTTGAAACAGCTATGACAAAAAATAAGAAAATACTTTTAAAAATTCAAAAATAGTTTAAGTAACAAAATTAGGTTACCCATCCTACATTACACTGAAGCAAATTTTATTGTTAAACATTCTTTATTAAAATGAGTATACTAATCACAACATAATCACAAATTCAGTAAGTTAAAATCAATCATAAATAAACTAAATTTCCATATAACATTTAAAAGTGCATATAAGTGTTTGTTGGTCAATGTAAATATAATAAACAAATGTTCTTTAAAGATTACAAACATAAATAATATAATTCCATAGGGATAATATGCACTGATACATATGGACAAGAATTTATAAAATTAAATCTGGTTTATTCTAATAAATAAGATAATATGTCATTTTGTGTAAAAATAAATGTAAATAATTGTGTTTATTGTTAGAATAATTTTATATAGAATGTTTTCTAAATGTAAAACATTATAAATATGGATGATTTTGCCATGTTCAAAGCAACCGATTTTGCATACAAATTGTAATTGAATGAAAGTAAAATTTGAATACATATCATTTTCTAAGTGCTCTAGGCTTAGCATCAATACATTCAGTGTTATTTTCTTGATGGATTCCTTATATAAAGTGTATAATTTTAATTATTACATTTGGCATGTCTGGCTAAAAAAGAACCTTTTCATATTTACCCTCAGAAGTGGATGCAAGCTTTACAATCATTGTAAAACATAATTATGGAACATTGATTATTTTTTACTTATTATAGATGGTGTAATTTTTCTTAAAATAAATTTTAACTATGGAATTATTTTAAATGTATATCCTAATATTCATGTCTTCAAGTAATGTTAGAAATGATTAAGTTTGCTATAATCAGTAGAGTGGAATTTTACTTTTGTTCCCCAGTTTTATATAAATAATCAATTGAGCACATCTATGAAACTCAGGTTTAATCTAATAGATGGCTTTTGCTTTTAAAAAACTCACCCTGTGGGAGATGTAAAAATGGAATAGCATCTTTCATTTCTTAAAAGCACAAGCAAAAGAAAATTTAATTTTCTTAGGAATATACTATTTGACTACTTCCTTAATGAATTTTTTAAAAACAAAATTAATGAATTCACCATATATTATAACAAAAATTTTCAAGTAATAAGTAATGATTATATTTGCAGAAAGAAGTTGTATTAAGGAAACCTATAGAAATATGCACAACAAGATGTGAATTAAGGATGGTTGTGAAATTTATATTTGTATAGGTCTTTCTATTATATAATAATTTTTCATTGAATGTATTAAAATTGATCTACATTCTCATCAGCAATAAAAAGACTAGGTGGTAAAATTTTATTATTTACATTGATAAGATGTTTAAATGTTTTGCTTTAAGGTTCTAATCTTATCATTATGTATTAAATGATAATAATTCTTAAATTCCCTTATTGAGTATGAGATACTCATATTTTTTATATCACTATATAAATATGTTTAATATAAACAAATAAATAATGTTATATTTCAAAATGTACTTATAGTAATAATACTAACTGATAATAAATAAAAAGTTTTTTCACGACTATAAGTCAAGTAGATTGTCTATTTAACACATTAATACTGGATAAATAGACCATCGTGATATGGTACCTGTTTAGAGAAATGTAAATGTTTTTTCTAATGAGAACTAAAATAGCATACCATTTTAATAGTGTGTTATAATAAGGACATATTGGAATCTACAACATGTAGAGAAATCTCTACTTTTTTAGATTGATAAGATAATAAGGATGTTATAAAATCCTATCTAGGGGCAATCTTCTTTATGAATTGTGTACTTATATAAGTAACACTTAGAGTTGTACATCGTTTTATAATAGGATCATAAGTAAACTTAGTATGTAAAGAATGTTATATTAAAACATTAATATAGTTATTTTATAGTTCTTTAGTATGTATTTATGCATTTTTATTTTGTTTTAATAAATCATTTAATTATTGTTTAAATAAGGACTTTGCATTTTATTATTCTTTTCATCATCTATTCTAAGTCATTAATTAGGGCACATCAGATTGATTTACTCATCTAATTTTCGATATATTTTAAATAAATTATTATATAAATATTGTGTATGCTAAACTTTTCTTAATAGCTCATTTGCACTCTTGTCACAGTTTTGTTTATATGCTAAGCAATACGCACTGGATGCAAATGCAAAATGCCCATCTGCATTCAGTTATAATCTAAGAAATTTATCACACAAGTGCATGATTCTTCATGACTTTAGAACCTATGTAAAATAATATATAAATTATAGTATTACTTTGTTGACTATGATATATATATATATATATATATATATATATATATATATATCATATATATATATATATATCATATATATATATTGATATAGGCACATATAATTTTATCTAAAATTATATTATTAAAATAATCGTTCATAAAAGAAAAACATAAAATTAAACGTTGAAGAGTTTATTACAATTTGCTTTAGAAAAGGATAAAAATCAAATAGTTTTCTAGTGTTAGTTTTGAAATAAAAAACTACAATTAATTAATCAAAAGGGGGGAGGGGGAGTCTTGGTTTGAGAAATGAAACTAAAGGTTTACAAAAGGAAATAAATAGTTTTATTAGTATTCGTAAAAATATAATTTAAAAAGTTAAAACATACAAATCTCTTTTTATTCAAGTTTAATTAAATAAAAAATAATGTTAAAACTAAATAGTAAATTGTATTAAAAATATATGTGCATATATATGTGTGATTTGTAAATATATAAAATGTATGCAAAATAAAAGAAGATTATCATTAAAAACATGGCAATGGCTATTAATAAAATAAAGCAACACATTTTATTGCATGGCTATTACTAATTAAGCAATCTTCCAAAACACGTTTATCAAAGGATTAATTGATAAAGAATTCCGACAACAGATATTTGCCGGAGGATATTGAAAAGAAAACACTTCATTGGTATAAATACTGAATATTTTATCGGACAATCAGTTGAGACAATCAGTTCACAAAGTAATTGAGTAGTGCAGTTCAGAAATTAATTGAGCAGTTAACAAACAAAATGCAGTGTTGAGAAGATCTTGGGAACGCACATTTATCTCCAGCCCAGATGTCCGAGAAAACAGCAGATCTGCCCATGAAATAATGTCAGCATAACATCTTAGAAAATCTCCGTCAGAATCTATTTGTCTCTGATAGTAATAATCATGAAAATCAGGAAACTCAGCAAGGAAAAGTCCCAGCCAGCTGGTAAGCATTCATAATGGAAATATCCTCACCGAAAGCAGCCACCAAAGAGAACAAAATTCTACATCTACATTCAAAAGCCTAGGTAAAAACATTTTCTTATTTCGTTTATACTGTAATAGCCATTGCATTGCATTAATTCATACAAATCTTTTAAGAGTCTAATTTTATGAACTTTATATCATATATAAATGAACTATTGATATGTGTGATTAAATTTCAATTGCTATGTAATACTTTATTATTATTATGTGTGTACATGAGTTAATATGTGCGTGATCATTATATCAATATTTATTAGTTAAATTAGAGTGTTCTGTTATTAAATCTATAGGAATATTTAAACTATTTAGAAATGTTAATTTAAAAATATGCGTGTGTTTTTATTAGAATTATAAAATGTTTAAATTTAATAAATAAATGTTAGTTAATAAATTATCTTTAAAATTAAACTTTATTTGTCGGTCAATTCTTTTTATCAATTCTTTTACAATTATTTTTATAAATTCCTTTTACAATTCTTTATCAAGTCTTTTAACCACTAATTATGTATAATCTATTAGTTATTACAAACAGCTGAGCTAGTCATGGATTTAGGCGTTGAGTTAGTGGCCATTGCTCAAAGTACGTTATTTATTCATCCTTGAATAGATAGCTGGTGCCCGTGTTTATACACAAACAAAAAAAGTGCTTTTAACTTGGTGTTGAACTCAACAGCCGAGAAGAAGCTATGTCCTGGAAATGTAATGCTAGTTATATACTTTATAGCTATCATTTGGGCATACATACTCTCCGAGTATGTTCTTCTCTGCCTAAGAGGCCGGTGTTTCAAATGCACATATTCAAAAACGGTTCAATATATATATAAAAGACATATTTTGTGGGTTTATCCATGTTAAAAAGTTTTAAATATTGATATACCAATGTTTGGACTTGATCACACAAGTCATCTACTGGGTGATAAAAGGTAGAAAGACGGTTGTAGAGGCACTACAATCACTGATTTCAAAAAAACATTAAAGTTCCACCAATAGCAAAATGTTAAATTAAAAATATTTTTAAAAAAAATCTTTCTAAGTAGGAGGAAGTTTGCATGTATCATCTTGCTTATTGATACAATATGGCCTTTTAAATACCCCAATGGTTCTTTAATTTTGTACTGGTAGAGATTGTCACATCTGGATATCATCCTAGTATTAGGAAATTCAATTTTATGACCTGAATATATAATATAGAGTGAGAGTGCTGATGATGATGAGTGTTGTTTAACTGCATTAGCATGCTCATCTCTCCTAACACTGATGTGATGATTACTCATACCTATGTAACAAGCTTTACAATTTTCACATGAGATTTGATAAACACCATGAGATTAAAGAGAGATTGAATCCTTAGGCTTGGTTAAGATCTTTTGATGAGTAGAAAATGTTGTATTTATATTATAGCACTTTAATATAGGTCCAATACTGTCTGTAGTCCCTTTTACATATGGAACACAAATCCTAATAGCTGATTTATCATCTTTTTGTTTCCTATTTTGGGCTTAAAATAAGGCTTTTTAAATAAATTTATAATTATAACTATTTCCCAATAAAACACTATTAATATGATTTATTTCTTCTTTCAGATGTGATTTATCTGAAAGATTAACTTCTTTATTTAAAAGAGTTTTGGCTACAGAAACTATCTAAGTTGGGTGATGATGAGAATGAAAATGTAAATACCAGTCTGTGTGTGTATTCTTTCTGTAAATCGAAAAAGATAAACTATTTGGTGTTCTGGTGACTAGAACATCAAGAAAAAGAAATTTGCCATCAGTCTTTGTCTCCATTGTAAATTTAATATGAGGATGCAAATTATTTAAATGTAAGAAAAACTCATCTAATTTATTTTTTCCATGTTGCCATATGATAATCTTTGTAAATATTCATAAGATAAAATCAAAAATATTGAGATTTATTAAAATGAATTGTTAAACATTGAATATAGTTATGATTATGTTTATTATACTATTAAAAATTTTAATTTTAAATAAAAAAATAATATTAATAATAATAGTAATTCTTCTGATAAAAAATTTTGGATATCAATACCATATATTTCGAATCAACAGGCAAGTTTCATTAAGAAAATTTATAAAAGTATATGTTATATTGCATTTTTTGCACCACTTACATTAAATAAATTAATAAATAATTCAAAAGATAAAACCTTATTGACAAATAAAAATTGTATCATTTACAAATGGATGTGTAGGTGTGACAGAGGATAGGTGAGTTGAGGTGCACATAGGAAAAAATAACAAAAGAGCACTTTTTATTATTAAAAGGGTTCAAAATTATAAAAATAATGATAATTTATCAGCTTCAATTTTTATGACCATAATAAATCATATGTACATAGTTTTGATTTTAATTATATTAATGTAAAAATATTGAAAACTGAACGAAAAATAAAAGAAAAATTAAGGAAGCAGTGTTAATATATAAATACAAGCAAGATTTAATCAATAGGCAGGCAGCAAACGTTAAGATCACGAAATTATGGGAAAGTTGACATTATGGAATTATGGAAAGGTTGATCTTTTACAAGTATTAGTTAACAAAAACTACAAGGATAGTTGAAAGCACTCCTAAGTGACATTTATAGATATATTTTTATAAACTTTTAAGTACCGTATTTTCTAATATTTATTTATAAATTTATGTATATATCAACTATATGTATCCAGTCAATTTAAACATAAATGAATTATTATATTGTCATAACAAATTTATGAAATAATTATCTGAAATTGTAGAACTGCATACATCTTTATTAACTTATCACAAAAGTATAGCAACATTGCTGTTTGACAGATTGTTATAACCATAATTACCATTGCTTTTGAGATAATGTTACTACAAGTGCTTGTATTTTTAAAATTAAAATTTATTTCAAAAGAATCTATTTATTTTTAATATTTATAATGAAAATATTTTAGAATAATAATTACTAATAATTATATGCACTATGTAATAGAGTATTTTCCTCCTTATTATTCAAATTAAATATTTGTATTGAAATAAATGACAAATCAGCAATCTGTCAGGATTTTTGTTATTTTATACACTGTAAACTGCAATTAGTGATTTATTAATTACAAAAAATAAATAAAAAACCCTGAATCTGTCTGTAGGCCACAGAACAGCTTAATTTAAGGTTTAACCCAAAATGATCATCAATAATTGTAAAAAAAATGCTGCAAAAAAGCAATTTAAAGCCATAGCATAGAAAAGCCATTTCAATCCTCCACATAAAACTATATTATATATAAAGAGAATTAAATAAAAATGACTTTTTCTATTATCCCACCAGACCCAGATCCAATAAGTACAGGGTCCGATTGGATTTTTTGTGTGGCCCTCTATATATTAAATATTTAAATAAAATGCAAATTCAATATATATATATATATATATAAATCAAACATCTTGGTGGTGATGTGGGGCCCCTTTAAATGTGGGGCCCGATTGGGCCCAATCGTTCCAATCACCTTAAATCTGGGCCTGTATCCCACAATAGCCTTTTTTTAAATATACTTAGAAACAAAAAGAGGTTTTTATTTCACATGTAACCCAATATCTTATATGGATTAGGTTCTAAGTAAAGTCCAGATAATATAATCTTCAATAACTTCTCTTCCTCTTTCCTTCTTTATTTTTGCTTTTCTAATATATAACATATAATAACCACATTCCACTCTTTTGACACTTTGAAGCAAAATATATTTATTTATTAATATTACAGTTTCAATTGTTCCTAGCAGTCTTCATCAGATCCACAAAAATTTAAACATTATATTAATACAACCATATTTCATACATGTATCTATTAAATTTTTACAATTTTACCAACTTAATTATTACCATAAGTTTATTCATAAAACTTACTATTATATAACTTTAAAATCTACTTTACCCTTTATTTCTATTCTTAGTTATTATTATACTAATAATTATTCACCTTTTTTTCTTTTACAATAATTTTATGATTTCAATATAAAATTATTATATTACTATATTCATAATTTAACTTTATTTTACATATTACTTTATTCACAAATTTAACTTCATTTTACATTTCACCTATTATCCTAATTTTTATTTATTTTATTCCATTCCTTAATTCCATTTTACCCATATTTTATTCCTGCCTCTTCCATTTACTTATCCCTTATAAAATTATTTTAATTATTTTAATTCTTATATGTATTTTTATTTTATATCTTACCTTAATATCTACTAAACTCTCTCTACTCCACCATTTTCTATCCCATAAAATACCCCAATTTCTTTTAATCTATATACAGCTCCCTCTATTATCTATTATACAAACTACTTATTTTAATTCTTATTAGTTTTCACTGTTTATTTTATTTATTTTTTATTTTTTATACTAAGATAGTTTTTAAACCACTTTCTCTATTAATATTTGGATTTATCTTCTTTATTAAAATTGCCTCCCTTATTTTTCTATCCCTCCTACTACTTGCATAACTTATCATTCTAATATTCTCTTTTTCTAGTTTATGACCTGTCTCCATAAAATGCATATATACCAGTGATCCTCTATCATATTTATGTTGCTTTAACCTAGTATATATTGAATTTTTCATCTCACCAACATATTTATTCATAATCCCTTTATCCCTACATTTTCTGCATTCTATCTCATAAACCCCATTTATATATTTCTTCTCTCCACTTATATACCTATTATCTAAAATATCCATTCTATTTTCCTTTCTTTTATTCACTACTTTATATTTAATATCATTTTTAAAATCTTTATTAATTTTTTAATAATATTATTAATTCCCCTTACTATACTACTATCATTAACTTTTTTTTATTCCTATGTATTCTTTTTTTTCTTTTCATTTCCCTTCATCCTTTCCCTCTTTTTTATATAACTCTTCTATCTTTTTTAAATTGTTTTTTATTACCTTTTCTGGATATTCATTTTTCTTAAAATCTTCCTTTATTCTATTTATTTCTTTATCATATTCTTTTTCTTCATCATAATAATATTTTGCTCTATATACCTTAAAACTTATAGCACTAATCTTATTCTTAATATCTATATTAGAACCCCAATTTACTGCATTTGTAATACCCATTTTCCTAAACACTTCTGTTTTTACTTTACATATTTTCTCATAATATTCCTTCTTTATCATTATAACTAGATATGCCAATCTATTATCATTCTCCCATTCTATTGTAAAATGTATCTTCTTATCTATTTTATTTATTTTATCTATAATTTTTTTTAGCTGTCTCTCACCTCTATTAAATATTAATAGAAAATCATCCACATATCTTTTAATTAATATTGGTGCATTCTCATTTCCTATCATTTGATCTTCCATATCCTGCATATATATCTCACTCAATACCCCACTCAATGCTCCTCCTATTAACAATCCTTCTTTCTGTTTATAAAACCTTCCATTAAATTCAAAAGTTATATCTTTACAACATATTTCCATTAAATTATTTATTATCTCTATGGGTAGTTCTATTTCCCTTTCCCTATCTTCCTTATATTTATTAATTGCCAAACTAATTGCTCTTTTTGCATCAATATTTGTATACATGGACACTACATCCATCTTTACCATTGTCAATTTATATTTACTATATTCATTTACTTTTTTCTTAATTTCTTTTACTAAATCTTTATTATTCTTTATAAATGTCCTACTTTCTCTATTTACATATTTTCTGAATATCTTTCCTAACCATTTCAATACTCTATCATAATATGACCCCTTTCCATTAATCACTGGTCTTAATGGTATACCTTCTTTATAAATCTTTGGTGCCCCATATATTTTTGCCACTTTACAATCCTTAGTAACTAAGTTCTCTAATAATCCTCTATTTACTAATCGTTTGTTATATAAATCTTTAATCATTGTATATATTTTTTTGTTATTCACCCCTGTATCATCTTTCTTTATCTTTATAAAAATTATTCTTCTAACATCTCTTCCATCTTTTTATATAATCATGTTTATACATCATAACTAATTTTCCTCCTTTATCCGATTTAATAAACATTATTTCTCTACCATATTCCTTTTTCATTTCAATAATATCATTTACCTTTGTTCTTTTTTTTTCCCTACCTTTCTATCCTTTAAATTTTTAATTCTATATATCAGATTATTTACTTCTTTCTTTAACTTCTCAAACCATTTTTATCATCTTTATTAATTATACTATAAACATCTTTATTTTGATAATAATATATCCCATATTTTTCCTCCATATACTTCTGTAACATTATCTCCATTCCTATCTGCACTTCCATTATATCTCTTCTTTTATTATGTCCATATGGAACATACTTTATTTTTTTATTTATCATTCTTATTTCTTCTTCTTCTAATTTTATTTTTGTCAGATTACATACATTGTTTTCTTTTCCTATTTTTTTCTCTTTTCTCACCCTTCTCCTCTTCTCTTTCCTTTACTATTTTATCCAATTTCTTTTCATGTCTTATTCTAGTTCTATTATTTATTATATCCTTCTTCCTATTATACAATTGTTGAAATATTCCTTCTTCTTTTTTAGTAATTTTATTAACCAATTTCCTATCTAATATCAAATATGTAATAATATGTAAAATAAGGTTAAATTATGAATATAGTAATATAATAATATTACATTGAAATTATAAAATTATTGTAAAAGAAAAAAAAGGTGAATAATTATTAGTATAATAATAACTAAGAATAGAAATAAAGGGTAAAGTAGATTTTAAAGTTATATAATAGTAAGTTTTATGAATAAACTTATGGTAATAATTAAGTTGGTAAAATTGTAAAAATTTAATAGATACATGTATGAAATATGGTTGTATTAATATAATGTTTAAATTTTTGTGGATCTGATGAAGACTGCTAGGAACAGTCGAAACTGTAATATTAATAAATAAATATATTTTGCTTCAAAGTGTCAAAAGAGTGGAATGTGATTATTAAAGTCCAGATAAATAAGTTATCATGGTTATTAGCGCAACATGTTTAATTTAAATGATGCCAATAATAATTGATAGTTATTGGCAGTTGCCATTGATAACAGATTGTTCTACTTATTGCATGAAATATTCCCCATACATTTTTTGTTTGCATCATAACAATTGATGAACATATTTAATTTAATATATATGTCTTTCTAGGGAGGATGAAATAATATTTACAAGATATAAAAATATGATTTCTTTTAAATCCTAATGTTTATAAAAATAGATATCTGGATAGAAATGCATATATGACTTTGGGCCAGAAATGAAAGAAGGATATATTTTTATTTCTAATTCAACTCAAAAAAATAGCTATTAGAGCAGATTACTTTACATTCAGGATTGTCATTAGTAAATGATATTTACCTATCAATATGACAGGCAACAAATTCTTCTGGTTATTATATAAAATTATGCAGGAAAATGAAGGAAAACTTAAGAAACATCAAAAATTTAAATCAAACATTTTCTATAATGAGATGAAAAGTACAAATTTCTCAAACTAGATAAATCTATAATTATTCTGTCTGCAAAAAAGATAATGCTACATCGGTTATAGATAAACTAGTTATGATAACAAAATAACAGAGATCCTCATAATACATCATAGAAAAATGTGACAAAAATATAGATACCAATTATAAAAACAAAGTTATAGGCATTACTTTCAATGCATAATAGTTACTTTAATAACTAAAAAAAGTCATAAAATTATCATTTTTAGCAAGATGTAACATTATATGGTCTAACTGAAATTTATAAAAACCATGTTCCATTAGGACCTATTCTTTGTTCTAAAAATTTACATTGTTTTTTCAATGTTATTAGTCATTTTTCATACAAGACGTGCTTCTTTATGAGGAAATTTAAACATTTTATAAAAATAATCTTGAACATGAAAGTTGAACTAGCTGATATATTGTTTTTTTTTTCTCATGTGTCATAGCATTGGTCGGGAAGTGAACCTGCAAACCTGAAACAACTGCTTGTAAGGCAGCTGTGCTGACCATTTGACCACCAATGCTTGACAGTTGATATATTGTTATAAACTATTATCAAAAATTTATTGAGATTTTATATAAATTACAAAGATTATAATTATGACTTAAGGAATTGCAATAAAAATATTTCCAGACATAAATAAATTTATATATGACTTTTAAAAATATACCCTCCCTCCAAAAAAATTTTAAATAGCAACATAAATATAAATGGTAATATGATAACAATATATAACATAGTTAGTGCATCAGATTCTAATATAAGTTTGGTGCTAAAGATTTAATTGAAACCAAGTTTAATATAGAATAAATTATTTGTTTATAATTTTACAATATTTGTTGTAAAAAAGTTTATTCACAAATGCACCATATGATAAAACCTTGTCTTTTGTAAATAGAAGATTTAAAGACAATAACAGCTTATAAACCACAACAATTCTTTCTATTGATAGCATAATGGAAATTATTAACATTCTGCATAATAATGTACTTTCAATACAAACTTGAATTCCAATAAAATCAAGATTCATTATCACTGCCACCCTCTATTGTCAACATTTATGCAGAAGAAATGCAAACCACAGTCATATTAAATATTATTCTATGATCATAGTGAAAAATTACTACAAACATCCCAGAGTCATATCAATAACTTTCCTTTCAATTAAATTAACAATATAATCAGAACAAGAACAAAATTAGCATTTTCTTATCACAAAACCAAAACTGCAGCTTACATAATAATACCACACAGTATCACATTAAAAACTCAAACCATGGAGTGATAATATTACTATTTGGAAAGAGAAAGATTTATATAGAACAAACTCTCATGAAGAATAGTTATCCATCAATTATCATTTAAAAAATCAATATATAATAAAAAACATCAAAAGAAAAAAACAATTATTAGCACTGGATCATGAACATACATACCAGGAATAATAGACCAATTAAAGAAAATTTTTTCCTTATTAGTAATATCAGAACAGCTTTACAAAACACTATTATACTATAAATACTTCTAAGGTCTTCCAAATCTAGACTTGAACTGCTGAAAAACAAAAGTTGTTTCTATGAAATACTAAGTAAATGTAAAAAGATGTATATTGATGAGATCATTTATCCTATTGAAAATTGATTGAAATTTCATGATTAGAAAAGAAAAAAATAAATGTGTCTAAAATAGCATACCAATGAACATAATTTGATCCAAAAATATTGAATAGAATGATAAAAGTACAAAAAAGAATTCAAAGAAGCTTTTCACATGACATTGTGAAGTAGCCCTATAATTCAATTTATTGTAATAATTCATCTCTGGAAGAAACCAATTAATTTTTGTTCTTAAGGAAGAAATAGAGAAATGAAGAGAAACTTTATAAATAAATATATAGAATTTTATTAACTGTTTCCTTTGGCAAGATAGCCTAATTGGTTAAAGTATTACATAAATCTCAGTACATGAATTTAAAAGTTCAGGTTCATTTCCTACGCTAACACAATAATTGGCCAGAGTAACATAAATTGAACAAGCAAGGAAAATAAAACCACTTTAAATTTTGTGTTATGTACATGTCTGGGTACTGTTATTAATAGATGAATATATTTGAAAAGTTTAAATAAAATTTGAATTTTTCAAATAACATTAAACATTTTTTTATTAAATGATGGAATTGGTTAACATACATATTATTAAAATGATACCATCACAAACCTTCAGTTAAACATTGAGTAACATTTAGTAAATTATACATGTAAAATTGTTTGTAATAATCAAAATATTAAAATGAAATAAATTAATTTATATATTTTATCTGCTCTTATTAATCTTATAATCTATAAAATCGCTCTTATTATCACTTTATTTAAATTTTCTTTTTATTTTATTTATTAAGTTAATTAAAATCATTTTACCATTACAAATCTATTTGTAGACATTTTAAAAATAATAACTTATTTTAATTAAAGTATCTATGTAATTTTCAATAAAAAGTTAGTAATAATACATTTCAATTTGTTTACCTTGATTAAGATCTCACATGTTAACAGTAATACTCTACAAGTAAACTATCTAATAAAAAATTATTTTGCAATGCAATAAATTCTGACAACAGTAAAATCAAAATTGCCAGAAATATATATTTACAATTTGACAGCTAAGATTATTGTTTTTGTTTTTTTTTTGTTTCGTTATTTGCAACCAGATAAATATCTCCTTCCAAATTGTCTATGATCTATTAAAATTAGTTTAGAGTTAATTCTAATAATGCTTTAGCAATAAATTTATTTTATGTTTATATTAAAACATTTTAAAAACATCATTCACACCATTCTTTGTAAATTTTGGTATATCAAAACTATTTTTGAAAATACCTATTTTCATAGATAAGACAAAAACAGATATCCAATATTTTTATTGAAATCTTTTAACACATATATGTTTTCTTAAAGTAATATTTAATAAAATTTAATCAGCTGAGCTTCAGAAAAAATAACATTAATTAAGTTCTCGTTGATTAAACTTTTTAAAATGTCAATGAATAAATGTGAAAACATCATAAATATCTCAATATTATATTCTAAAATTTAAGATTGCATTTATAACTTTAACATATTGTAAACCTTGCTTAGTATCATGTTAAAAATGTCATTAACAAATCTATTGATGTAATTTTTTTGTTTCCCATTCTAACTGAATTTGTTAACATATATTTTTAAAAATAAATTCATTTAAATAAAATCAAATTGCATTAATAACTACTTTTATTTTCAAATAATTATTATATTATAAATTTTTTAAATGAATTATGAAATCAAGGCATTTTTTGTTGAGCAATAACAAAAAGAATTGAACATTCAATCACCCTTGCAAGTATGCCCACCCATCAACATAACCTGTAAACATGGCACAGTTTTTTTGAAGTTTATTTTGGCTGTATACTTCTATTAAACTGAGCATAAATCTAGTAATATACTACAGCCAGTAGGTACAGGTATGTGATGAAAACTTGAAAATCCATAAGCATTTTCTTGAATTAACTGCAAATAAAATAATTTATAATTATTGACAGCTTTAATTAATATTAAATAAAAAATTTGTTGTATAGAATTGGATAATTGTTTAATTAAAGGGCAAAAGGAGATTCATTGAATTTTTTTAACAATTTTATTACAATTAAACATTTTTTCTGCTATTAATTTTAAAAAGACATATTCTTTTCACATTTCAGTATCTGAGATAACCTTTTCCTTTGCCTCATCTATTGGGTTAGTCATAAATTTGTACTTCTTATTGTATGTAAGCTTAAGTAAAAAATAAAAGTTATATGGCAGTGTTTATTATACTACTAATCAGTGTATTCACATTCCTATATAATCTTTAGTTTCTGACACCAGATAGTGACCTAATTAACACTACCATTAGTTCTATTAATTACAAGAGGCGACAATAAGTACAAAACTTGGAATAATATAGATTTTGAATCTGAAAGGTTTTGTTGTGTAATGATATGTGAGCTTTTTTTTTTGTGCATTTTTAATCACCAGAATCAATATTGACTTGAGGGCTAATAATATTAATAATAGTAAACTATATATATGCATTGTATTTGTGCATGACATGTTAAAACGGATATTTTTAGAAGACAAACATAATTACCATGTTTGGTTAATTCATTTGTATAGATAAGCACATAAATTGAAACAACATTTATACAAATACATACATATCTCGTTCACGCATAAATATATCACTTACTTTAACTGCAAATTAATTCTTTTTTAATCCCAAAAAGTAAATACTGAATAACCTTGTTATTCATTCTTTATAAAAAAAAAAAAAAACGAATAAAGAACATAAGATTACTGCCTACTACAAAATTGCCGTTCAACTTGCATTAGCTAATATAATTTTAACTATATATATATACATTTAAATATTATTATGAGTCTTTTAAGCTATGATCAATAAATTAAAAAAGCTTAATGTCATTTATATATATTATAAAATGGACTGAAAATATATGTTGAAAATATCTTGCGTCAGTAATAATGAAAGTAAATAAATAATATACTTCTGATTCCAATCTTTCAAATTATTCCAAAAAATAAAAAGTAAAATTATATAATATTTAAGTTTTTTTTAAAAAAAAATGTTTATAAATCTTTTTAAATACAATACTATAGTTTTGTAAAGAGTAACTCTCTTCTTTTTTTTTTTTAATGGGAACGAAAATTGTATTTAATATTTTTTTTTTTCGAAGAATAAAATATATTTCTTATAAAGCCTTTTTTATTATCATTATTATTAAATATTTAAATGATCTAAAAAATAATATTTATTGATTTTTTTATTCCCCAAAGAAATTTACTTGATAACTTTAATTCTTAATATTGTTGTAAATATTGTGATTTATTTTGGCCAGTAGGCTCAAAAATATTTTCAAGTTATATATATATACACACAGCCTGGAAATAACTTTTAAAAATTATTAATTTGTTTTCTATCCATGTAGATTGCAGAAAACAAGAAATTATGACCAAGTTATCTGTCCAGTTAACCAAGCTTTTGTGAGAATTAAATATCTAGTATATGTTTACTTTTTCATTAAACTTATATAAATTAAATCTTATTTTCCAAACGAAATTAAATGGACATTTCGTTGTCTTTAAAAAATTCAAAATACGTTTGGAAATCTTTTTATCTTGAGTTCTCTAATACAATTTATAAGTTCTCACTCATAATTAGTCATCAAAGATAAGAATAATTTGTATATTATATAAACCAATAGTTGTTAATATACTCTCTGTTTCCTGAAAACAAAAAGATATGAAAAATGTTTGTAAAAAAATTCTAAATATATGTTTTGTAATAGTAAATTTATATAATATTGCCTCCATACATTAGACCATGATTTTTTATTATTAGTTTATTTTAAACTCATGCAGACAATCTTGATTATTTTATTGCTTAATTATTAATATAATGAAGTAATGCACCCAATCTCACTTCCAAGATTAAAACATAAGATATACTAATTGTGTTCTGGGCCAACTGATAAGCGGTTCAGCACAAAATGTGCATCTTCAGAATAATACATCTTTTTCACATTTCTCTAGTCATATGTTCATGATTACATCCCTCAAAAGATGTTAAGGACATATACAAACTAGTTTTTACCTTAAGTGAAAATGGTGCCATAAAAATTACACTACAGAAATATTATTTACTATTGAAATTTTTTAGTTTAATGAATGGCTAATACAAATTATTAATTAGATCTCTCTGTTTTAATTTTCTTTTTTTTTTTAAATAAAAAATTTTAGAAAGTGATTTTTTATTATATAATTTATAAGACGTATTTAATTACTAGTTTTACATCTTATCTGCCATACATATAAAAGAATGAAGGCATATTTTTACACAAGGATAATTATGATATATTGTAGCTAAAGAAACTAATAAATTTAAACAATCTGATTGATTACCTAGATTATTATAATACAGTTTTGAATTAGTAGATATATGCTTAGTTATGTATAGTTTAGTTCCATAGTGTGTTAAAATATGGATAAAAATTAATCACACTTTTGTGAATATTGTTTTGTAATAATAGACAATTGAAAGATACATGTCACTCATTATATATATATTTTCATCAAGCTATATTATTAAATAAACTTATAAAATTACCTTAAAGAAATAGACTTTCCTTTAGTTTCATATCTTCTGAGCTGACTATAATGTATAGTTTAATATTCCAATCAGAAGGATGTAAATTTGGATAAGGCAATAATTCATGTAATACATTTTTTTTGGGGTATAATAAATAAATTATAACTCATAAAAGTTGTTTTATGATCTATTTATTTTCTATCTATTATATATATATATATATATATATATATATATATATATATATATATATATATATATATATATATATATATAAATATAGTAATTAACTATTATATATAGTCTTTTAATCTGCAAAAGTACTTTCAGTTAATCTCTTATCCCTCCTCAATTCAAAAAACACATAACTGAAACAAACATCATCAACTCAAATCCCATGAATCCCAAATTTTAACATTAGCAGTGTAACTAAAAAATTAAAAGGATTGGATATACAAAAGTTAAATGAGCAGAAATACCAGTCTAAATAGTGAGAATATTACGTATGTGCAGAAAGATGTTAAAGAGGAAGCAGAAAACAAAATAATATTTTAAAAAAGAGTAATAGTGGATGCAATGAAATTATATATCAGATCTTAGATATAGGGAATGCAAGAAAGCCATAGATCTGAACTTAGATAAGTTTAAATTTGAACAGTAAGTATATATGGATCAAGTTCTTAGTCAGATAAATTTTGAAGTGAAGTTTGAACAGTTGTATGAACAAGTGCAAGAAACAAAGGTTACTGCAAGTAAAACAATCAAAGAAAAAAAGTGTTACTTAGAAAATCTGGAAAGTTTAACTGCCCACATAGTTGTAATATGATAGACTACCCTAAAAGTGTAAAAATAATCAATTGAATAATAGTAATGTTATGAGTGAAGGAGAGTTTATTCCAGTGAAAGAAGTAATAGATGTAAGTAATAGTTTAAACTAGAGATTACATGGAGAATCCCTCTAGGTTTTTAAATAATCTAGAAGAATTATTTTCTTTATATCCATTTTTTGAAAAAGACAAGAAAGTCATATCCAATAATGACTGTTATGGAACTTCCAAAGACTGGTAGCATCCACTCTTTGAAAAACCTAATACAAATGGTCATTTTAAATTTAAAATCCTTTCTAGCTTTTTAGGTAGCAATAAACAAGACAGTATATGCTATCAAATTGCACAATAAAAATATCATATTAGTAAGGGAAGCTATACTATATTTTTCAGGAGTCAAGCAATAAGATTGAAAACTTTAACCACTTTTCCCTTATCTAAGAATAAGATAGTCTATATTATTAGATATAATCTCTCTAAAAGTGGAGAACAGGTGTTCATTGCAGTAGAGAGGTACACCATTGAGGAAATATCTGCAATATTAGATGGTGTGGAGATAACAGAAATATGTTCTGATAATAGGTTGAAGATATTAAAGGATAGAGGCAATTTTCTCTTATCTAATACTAATTTAAATCACAAATGATTATATAGTTAACAGTCAGTGAGGAGATCTAATTGTAATAGTAGGATGAGAATGATGTTTAATCCAAGAGTGATTAATTAGTCTACTAGACCAAATATGAGGCAGATTGTACAAAGTAATCAAGCTTCTATTACTGGTGTAACTATAATTTTAAAAAGACTTAGTCTAAAGATAACATTAATATGTTAAACTAGAAAGGTTTTGTATGCTTGTTACTGTTTGCAAGGACTTTTTTCTATCAACATGGGGGACAGTATGATAATGATGCTTAATACTTTAGACTGAGACATTGATTATCTAGAGTCTTTCACTATAGGGAAACCACCTTTAGCACATCAATGTCCTATCATTATTTTGTTTGTAAATGATATTAAAATTGAAGCTTTAATTGATTCTGGAAGACAAGCTTCTAAATTGTCAGAGTCAACATATAATAATCTTGTAAGCATGGAAGGATATCTTCATTACCAATACAGCAGAGCCAAGTCACTCTATCAAATGAAAAAAGGACCAAATTCTCTAACAAACAGGTCTTTATTACCTTCACTGTAATTAACACTGAGTTTGGGGACATTTTTTTTATTATGCCTGGGTTATTACATGAAGCCATAATAAGTGTTGACTTCATGATTTCCAAATAATTATCAAATTGATTTTTGAAATAATTTTTTTGTAAGAAGGAATGGCTTAATTTTAACAATGGTATGCATAACAATTCCAATCAATTATTGTGCATCCATAATGCATTAATTAATGTCAGCATAAAGGCTAAAATAGATCATGTTTATGTGATCAATTCAAAGTTAGGTAATAATTTATAGTATCTTTTCAAAAGTTCCTGGTATAATAAAGAATACACTCATAGGGTGACGAAGTGTAATGATCCTTTCCAGCAAAAAATGTACCCAATTCTTTACCAATATGAAGATAAGGTAGAACATCAAATTGACAAGATGCTAGAGTGGAAAATATTTAAGAAGTCCACTTATCCTTATGTTAATCTTTTGGTAATTGTAAAGAGGAAGAATGGTACTATCAAAATTTGTTTAGATAAATTCAGTAACTATTCCAGAGCATGACATTTCTCTACCTGTACGTGAGTTCCTAATTAAATTACATGAGGTCAATTTTCTTGACATTTGATTTAATAGCTAGCTACATCACTGAATGAGGAAGATCAGCTATACACAACATTTTGTTTTCAGGGCCAGTGTAATGTTTTCAGATGTATGTCATTTGGCTTCATCAATTGTGATGCTGGTTTAATCAGAGGATTGGACATGACTTTTTCCAAGCAATTACAGAAAAAAATCATCATGTACATCGACTATATCATCATTGCTTTTAGTAATATGGTAGAGTATGTTGGAATATTTAGAATTTTTTTTTTCAGAATGTTTCTCTAAAAATGTTAAAATTGATCTGGAGAAGCATTCAATTGCAGCAAAGAAATTACTTTTTTGGAGCATTTAATAAATGAACATGAAATCCAACTCCATCAAGAAAAGATTTCAGCTATTCAATGCTTTCCGATGCCAAAGACAGTAAAACAATTAAAGTTTTTTTTTTTTTTGGTTTATGTAAATATGAACATAGATTCTATGATAACTTTGCCAAAGACACTGTTTGCTTGTCTAAATTGATAAAGAAAACTGAAAAATGAAGATAGATCACTAATCACGTTAATGAATTTAATAACATTAAACATAATTTCTTAAAATATGTAATTTTAACATATCCTAACTTCAATAAAACATTTTATGTGCAGACCAATAGCAGTTTCTATTGTCTAGGGGTAATTTTATATCAATTCAGTGAGGATAAGGTACCTCATGTATTGCACTTCTTAAGTAGGCACTTCAGAGGAGCTGAGTTAAATTACCAAAAAAGAGACACTAGCTGTTAGTCTGAACTTTTCAGAAATTCTGCCAGTTTTTTTTCTAGGCTCAGACATAATAATGTTATCTCACCATAAGAGCTTAGAGTTCTTGAATCAAAGTTACATTAGCAATGAGAGATTTGTGATATGAAGCTTGTATCTCTAGAAATTAAATTATAAAGTTTCTCTATATTGAAGGGAGAAAGAATATTCCTGCTGATATTCTTAGTTCCACCCTATGTGTCTAGTATTTCAGCACCCTGACTGAAAACATCATTATTAGCAATGTAGATGTGGTTATGGATGAATCTATAGCTGATAATTATAATAATCTTACTATGATTCAATGTCAGGATCGGAAGTTAAATAACCTCATAATTATCTTAAATGATGATGGTAATTTAAATAGAAATAATAAGCATATTAAAAATATATTCAAAAAATATAAATTATATCCAAACTTACTTATGTATAAGGTTAGGTCTAGTTAGGGCGAATCATGGAGAATTGTCATATCTTACTCTATGATTTACAAATTAATCATGTATGTTCTCTGTAGTTATGGTCATTATGGTGCTCCTAAAATTATGTATGTTTTGAAATCAATTTTTATTGGTGCCAAATGTACTGTCAAATAATCAAGAAAATTAAAACTTGTAAGGTTTGCTTAAAATCTAAGCATGCAGGACTACTGCAGCTCATAACTCCTAATTAGACTAATCAGTTATCAGTGCTCTACTTTTATAGGCCTCTTCCATCATTCAGTTGGCAAACATTTATATTAGTTACATATGACATGGTCACTAAATTAGTATTGGCTTATCCTGTATCAAATACTAGTGTTTATTATTTGATTAAATGCATGTTAGAATATCAGTTTCTTTAATTGGAAAGCCTGATATTATTTTAACAGATCATGCAACTGCTTTAATATTTATTACAAAAAGTTGCTGCATTCAAACCAAGAACCTCAAACATACTTTGAAGTCCATGAGAAACCCTGCAGTCTAATCCCATTAAACATGTAATGTGGGCAGTCAGTCAATTGTTCAGAGTTTATGTAGCCAATGGTCATAAAAAATGGGTTCATAAACTTCCCGGGATCATGAAGTACATAAATAGTGACATATAATGAATCAACAGGTTTTACACCCATCAGACTGCACTATGGCCGCATTCACTTTTGTTGACAAAAACACCATTGTCAATCATCCATGAGGAAATTGATAATGATAGAGACATTGACCAAGCTAAAGTGAACCTTCAGATTATGGGAGTTAAAACAATAAAATATCCCATAATAAACCACATCATTTAATGTTGGTGACTCAGTATTGGTCAGAACACCCCATGTTAGCAATTTTCAGAGTGATTAGTTTTAAAAATTCTTTAGTCTGTATGAAAGTCCGTACCAAATTCAAAGTAAAATAGAAAAAATGCATTCATGCTTACAACACCAGAAAGAGTAAAAAGGACTTGTATTGCGAGGAGCTTAATTCCCTACTGTTCTGCTAAATAAACGGTAATAGATAAAGTTATTAGTAATACTCTAAAGTGAATTTTATGGTTTAAAAATGATTTTAAATAAAAATTTTCATTGGTTTAATAAAATATAGTTTAAAAATTTATAAAAATTATTAATCAATGTATAAGTTGATAAATAAAATGTTAGCAAAATTAATAATTATAGTTTGTTAAAGTTTATTAAATAATGTTTACATAATTTATTTATTTTTATTGGTAGGAGGAGAATAACTGTGCCCAAGTACTTAGTACTGTCATTTTAAGTAGAGCTTAAAATAAAGCTATTGTTTTTAATTTAAATTTATGTTAGTTTATATTGTGTTATATGATTATATATGTTTATATTGTGTTACATTGTGGTATTGGTTCCAATTCATTAAATAGAAGTTTGTAAAGAGATTTTAAATCTTTTAAAATTATTTTAGTGTAATTTAAATAATAAAAGCAATAAAGTCATTTGAAAAATAAAATTAATTTATGTTTATTATATTTAATTGGTACAATAATAAAAAATAGTTAAATGTCAGTAATAAATGTTACATAATGTATTCAATGTGTTTTAAATAATTATTTGTTTCAGTTATTTAAATATTAAATAATTTAACATTCTTCTAGAATGTTCAGAAGGCATTATATATCTTAAAATATTTGTACAAGTATGAGAGCTTTTGTGTTTTAGACAGAAATAATTGATTTCTAGTCTTGTTCATAAAAATAGAAACATTTCAATGTTGAAATTAATATTTGTAAATTTTATTTGAAAATAATAATTAGAGTTATTGTATTGTTTTAATAATATTTTGCTTTAAAAATTAATATTTGAGTTATTAAAATACTATGAATTGTTTAATAAGGGGATTTGATATTTAGAAATATGAAATAATTCTGATATAATATTTAATAAATGATGATTCATAGTTTAAAAAAGTATTTTTTTAGAAATGAAATTTAATTTTCTGTAAATTAGTGTACGTTTTAAAACAGAATTAACCAATAAAATTATGAGACAAAATCATTATAAAAAGAGCTGCTCGATCGATCTAGACAGTGTAGGGTATTGATAATATTAGTGTAGGGTGAAATTTATTATTAATATTTTTGTTTGTGTAACTGTTTAAAAGTTTTAATTTTTTAATAAAAAATATTATTTTCTATTTAAAAGTTTCAAAATTATAATTTTAAGTATTTGTCTTTAATATAATGCCTGAATAAAAAATCAGTTATTCCTTATCAGAAAGTTTTACTTTGAAGCTTAATTAGGAACTACAATATTTTTATGTAAGTAGATAGTAATGTAATCACAAGAGTGTAGATAAAATGTCTATCAAACACCAAGAATAATTTAACCCTAGGACTGGAGGAGATTTGGAGATATGTAAGGACTTTGAATCTAATATGTTTAATATATTTATAATGAATGAACATTTATTTCTAATGACCTTATTTAATTCAAATAAATATAATTTATCAAGAAAGTTTGAGTTAACAAGTACAAAAATGTTATTTTTTTATGAGTTATACTAATGGTTTTATCAATTTAAAAAGAAAGAAAATATACATTAATATTATGCACTTGAATTAAAACAAGGATGAGAGAACATTTCTTTATGAAGTGTGAGTAATAATTTATTATTATATGGATGCAAATGAAATACTTTATTTCTCTTTTATCTTAAAAATGTAATTTGCATGAATTATATGTTTGCAAGGGATCCATTGCAAAAAATTCTAAGAAAATGACTTTTGAATTTATATGTTTTAACACAAAGATTTACTTATCATAAAAAAGATAAGTAAACTACATGCTGTAAATGACTTTCTGGATTTAAAATAAAGTGCACTATAATGTGTTTTTATTTTGAGGTTTATCATTATAATATATCATTAGTACTTTGATGGGAAAACTGTCATTTTACATAAAGATGACTGATTGAAATATGTGCATTTTAGGAAAAAAAAGTATTGATAAAGTATCTGCCTTTAGTGAATACAAATATATATATATATATATATATATATATATATATATATATATATATATATATATATATATATATATATATATATATATATATATATATATATATATATATATATATATATATATATATATATATATTTATTAAAGAACAAATTTTATGATGTAAAACATTCTAGAAATGTTTACCAATGAAGATATTAATATCATGATATATTTTAATATAAAAAGTTGGAATTAATATGAGAAATATACGTACACAAAGGATATATTATTTAATATAAAATAGATTCATAAATGTTTATCATTGAAATATTGATTATCTGGATAAATATTCAGAAAATAGACTAAATAATATATTTATCTTCTAAAGATGAAAAATATTTTGCCTGGATTTTTCAAGATTTTGACTTTGCAATTTATGCATTTGTTGAACGTTGATGGGAGGAGATAACAGTTTTTGTTTTGAATGTCGATGGGAGGAGATAGCAGTTTTTGTTTAAAATTTTTTACTAGTATCTTAACAACAGAGGACCATAAATCAAGATGCTAGGAAAATTGGAAACAAATAGAGACTTTAGTAACTTTGATTTTTTTTTTATTTTATTAGAGATTAATTTAGTGATAATATTTTTAAATAATGTTTAATTAACATACTTATTATAAATATATTCCTCATTTAATATTAAGACAGATTAGTTTTTGATAATAAAGAAAAAAAAATAGGTTTCAGAAAATAATTTTTTGACAGGTAATGAATGCTTATAGCTCCTTTGATATTGGATCATCAAGATAAGAAGTTGATCACTGTTTATAATTCTAATAATTGTTGGAATTATAGGTAACATGTTATTTATTTGTATTGCCTTTTGATAATATTTTAAAATATTTTTTAAATAATATTTTATTTGTTGTATTGCTTGAATATTTTAAAAAATTAGATAAATCATGTATTTGATTATTAGCATATTATTTATTTTATAAAGAAAAATCAAATGCAAAAATATGCTTAATAAAATATCTAAAGATATTTTTAAATATTTTTTCATAAATTCTTAAATATGCATATATTTTACAACATGATTGAGTTGTTAATATATTATTATGGATGGTATCTGTTAAGATACATTCATATAAATGTACTGCTCTCTAAATTATATAATGATATAATAGATGAATACATGTAGCATACTAATGAATATTTTATCAAAATCATTTATGTCTGAAATGCTTTGAACCATCTTGAAGTGAGTATTATTTTTTATTGTTTTAGAAGAATTGTTGGGAGATTATTTTCATAGTGTGACTTGGATTTTTTCTCTATATTAGTAGGATTATTCAGCATGTGGAAGATATAGGATGGTGGTTGGGAAAATAATTATTAAATGAAATCCTGAGTGCTAGGGATATATTTAGAAGAATATTATATGTGAGTTATATTATCATAATTTGAAAATTTTCAATATACAGGTAACAAAGAATTGTATAGTAGTTTTTCCATGGACAGTTGCATTCTTTTTCAGTCATAAGCACTGAGATAGAAACCATGATCTAAATTTAAGGTGCCTGGTAAATACAGATCTTTCGGCACTATATCCATGGTGATGTTTTTCTTACTCATTTGAGTTATTATTATTCTATATTCCTCACTATAATCACTATCAATTGCCACTGGTATCACATTGTAAATGATGTTTTAAAGTTGGTTAGAGTAATAAGAAAATGGTGGTAAGTTGGAAATTTTGTGAAGGCAAGATAAGAGAAAAAATTATATCACAAATGATTATGAATTATTTACTGTTTTTTATAATAACAATAGGAAAGGAATGATTTAATATTTCTGTAAATGTTTTTTTAAATGTTAGAAATCATTAAACTCAAATATAAATGCATATTTTAGTTGGATTGAAAGAGAGATGAAAGTATGATTTTTGAATACTATGATGGATGTAAAGTATGAAAATGAATAAAATATAAAATATAACAGGTAATATAATTTGTTAATATAGTTTAAATTGGCTATAAGAAAGGTGATCTTAGAAAAGTAAAGAAAATCTAGGAAATTATATCTTAAATGATTTTATAAGTAGTTAATTTTATGAATAGAGGCAATAACCATATTTTTTTTATTTAATTTTTTTTTGCATTAAAATATTACAGCATATCAAAAGGTTACAATAAATGTTTTACTGAAATACAGAAGAAGCACTCAATAATTTAAAATATTATTTTATATGCTAAGTTTAGATAAGTGTTTGTTTTCATTTAAACCTATAGTAATAAGTATTCAAAAACTATAATTTTTTTATATATACTATAAAACCTAGTATTAATTTTAATAAATTATATTAGTTATCATCATTATTTTATCATTATCGTGACAATTGAATAGTATTGTCCTGTTGATATAACTTATATGTTACTGTTATAATACTGTATGATTTTATTTTCCATATTAGATACTTGGAATGAAGGCTATCTTATGTTCATTTATTTATTATATTTTTGTGTAAATATTTTAATTTTAAATAATTTTTATGTTATCTTAGATTGTAAATATTTTAAGGTTTTTTTAAATAAATTTATTGTGTTATAAGATTAATGTTATTAAATTATAATAAAATTGTTAATGTTTTTTAATTTACATTGTTTTTTGAGAGTTTGATTTGTCTGAGTGTTTTCCTTTGATTCTTCGTATTCACACACATGATCTGTAAAGATTAATAATTTGAAACATTACGTGTTTTACATATGATTTTGCAAATTTTATTTGGCATATTATTATTTCACATGATTAATTAATAAAAATATATTATCATAATTATTCTTATTATATGAGACACAATCATTGATGATTATTTTAAATGATCCAATAGCAATTTTACATATTATACTATTGTAACTATATCGAAAATATAATATATTCTATAAATGCCACATAAAAGAAATAATAGACTACACAATGTTTGTTTTATAAGAATTTATAATTTTCCTTACATTTTATTGGAGTGAATTTAATAGTCACAAAGATGTGTGATTTTCAGAGTTGTTAAAATATTCTAGGATTTGTTGTTGTTTTGTGAGAGTAGTTAAATGTAAGTAAATTCTCTCATTATATTTAACTACATTGTATTATTTTGTTTATGATTATTATTATTATTATTAGAAATGAACTCGAGATTTTAAATAAGTATAGATTAGTTTAATGTGATGGTGAATAAGAATTATCACTTAATATTACATGTTAATATTTTTTATAAAGGAATAGTAATTAATTTATTGTTTTTCATAATAAATTAGGTAAATTGTAAATTAGGATTATTCTATGTGTGTTTAAAGACATGAGAGAATTATAAGATAGTTTTGTTATGACAATTAAGTAGGGGTAATACTCTTATGCCATTGGGAAATATATTTTTAGGGATACATCCTTAATGTTAAGCCATTGTAACTTGCTGAATGTCTCATGTGAGGAATTTTTTCATAATTGTATTAGTATTTCTAATTGAACCATTTGTTAATTGGAGTTTATGAGCTAGTTGTAATTTAAATTGTTATTATAATAGTTGAGATGAGTATGTAATTGGAATCCTAATTATTTATTGTGAATATAATTATTATTATATTTTAACTTGGTTAGTTTATTATATTTAATTAAAAAATGAATAATTTAATCTTTTAATATCTGACTATCTTACCATTTACCATATTTAGCATTCTTCCTTTTAAGTTTTAGATATATTTTCTTTTTTATAATTACTTTAGTCCTTTTATATTTTTTCCAGAATTGCACCTTTCTTCTCTTCACACCTTAGAGAAGTAGATTAGCTTTGTATTAATGTATTACGTATTAAATGTAGGTTAGTTTCAATCTGGTGTAGGCTTCATTTACTGGACTGGGCAGTATATTTAGAGTTTTCAACCAATCCTCTCATCTTAAAACATTACTTAATATGATAAAATATTTTTATACTTTCTAATACAAGCTAGTAATTCCAGTTAGCAGCATAGCAAATTCTTCTGTGCATGACACAAATCTACTACATTACCATATCTTTTGCAGTTTAGATTTCCATTATTCTTCATTGGAAAGTGACTGATTGTTGAATGTCTGTTTTTTACATGCACCGTTATCTACTGCACATACCATAAATTAAATTACATCCTTTATTATCTAGAGCACATACCACAATGATGACTAAACTTGGACCCCAGAGAAAAATATTATCTACTATTTTTTACCACCAAAATAAAATAGCAGTTTGCTTTCTTTTGTTTACTTATTACAAAAAGAAAATTATTTGCCAATATTTCTTATTGTACTCATAATTAAAAAATGGTATTAATTCGTAATTCTTTTTCTTTTACTTGAAATCACCGTGCTCTTCTTTATCGAAATCAATAAGATTTTATTTCAACACGATTTGGAACAAATTAAAGTAAAAAATCTCAAAATGCCATTTTAATTATTAACTGCATATTTTTTTCATCTCTATCATATATAGGTATGTGTAAGTGAACACACATATGTGTTTTTAAAGCTTTTTATGAAGCATAACATTGCTGCCACTATGGTTATCATATAGATTTTTTTTATTCAAAATATATTCAATCTCTTGATGTTATTTAATATATGTATATTTTTGTTATTTAAAATATTTAGTATTTTGATTTTTCTCCTCATATTATGTTATCAAATAGGTGTATCTATACATTTCTATAGAAATATATTTTTTGTATAACTGAAAAAAGAGGTAGGAGAGTTTTTCATTATATTATATGTATACAGTATTTTTTTTTTTGATATATTAAATTTAATGGATTTTCTTTTGTTTTACATTTTGATGAATGGTTCTGGCATTATTTATGTAATATATTGTGGATTAATAAGTTAAGACTCCATATTTTACTCCACACACATTTAATTATTGATATTAGTTCACACAATGCATCTGCTTATCCCGAGAATTTATCAGGATTATAATATCAGGAATTTTAAGTTAATATTTCTATAAGATTTATAGCATAATACTCTTTCATAAAAAGTGGTGTGAAAAGGAACTTTGGTTAAGATAGAATTTTCAGACCATTGTAGAAATATATATAGAAGGAGATCAAAAAATATAGCTAATAGCTCTCAGTTTTCTTTCTTTTATAATAATATAGATAATTGATGCCAGAATATGTTTTATTATTTAACTTGGCTTCAAATAAGTCTATATGGAGTGTGTGTGTTTTGTGTTAATTCGGATATGTGCAAACCACTTGAAGGGCTGATTAATAAACAATATCCGTTGAATGCAATTAAAAATACATTTTATTGAATAATAATTTTATAATTTTAATTATATACCTTGGTTAATATATGACATTGACTCAAGCACAGACTAGTTAATGATTGACACACAATAATTTAGATCCCAATATAACATTTGCACTCTAATAAAACTGTAAATAAAATATTAGATCATTAACAAAAATAACATTAACAATATGTGGCTCGGAAAAAAATAAAACAATCTAGTTTATAATTCAGTCAATTTCAAATTTTAAACAAATACGTATGCTTATAATATATATGTAGTATTTATGTGTTGAAAATAAATTAATCGGTAATAGATTAAAAAGAGTAGGCAAGATTGAGAGGAGATTGACACTAATGTATAATAATAACTAAAGTAATAATATTTAAAGAGGCAGGGGATTTAAAAAAAGAATTATATATATATATATATATATATATATATATATATATATATAATATATATATATATATATATAGATATATATAATTGGAAAGAGGTTCATAACATCTTAATTTAAATACTAATTAATCAGACTATAAACTGATATTTAAATGAAGAAATAATGATTACAGTGCATTTAATTTTAAATGATATAAGCTCATTGCAAAAGAATGCAATCAAACAGTCAGAAATACAGAAAGATGATCTATATATCAATAGAGATCAACAGGTCAAGGTAAAGTCAGAGAGAGAAATATTAAACACTAATTACAATGATAGAAAAGATAATGTAATATATGGAACAGAATTAGAAAAAAAGATATACAACAAAATATGAAGGATTTGCAAAAATATATGCAGCGGAATATAAGTAATATGAAACAAAATATACAACAAGTAATGGATATAAAACTATAAGACCTATATCTAAATATCATTACAAGTCCCTTCATATTGAAGATATATAGCACAAGAGAAAAAAAAATTAAGAATATGAACCAGAGCATGAAACAAAAATTTCAGTATATAAAGGAAAGCAACAAAGCATTAAAATAAACTTGAAATTGATGTCATTATTGATAATTTATCATAAACTTAGAAAATACAGAGAATAGACTTGATCATAAATTTTATAGTATGGAGGAACAGGAATAAGAAAGTCGCAAATTGTAAATTTGCTATAGAAAAGAATAAATGGAGAGGATAAAAAGATGTGAACACATGTTTTAGGATATAAAAAGAGGAATAATGAAAGTGTGAGCTAAATATCAATCAGTAGACACAGTAAAAATAAGTCTAAGACCAGAATGTAGTAAAACATCTTCTAAGTATATTAAGAATAATAGTAAGAGAAATGGGAAGGGCATTGGTAAATTGTTGTCAGTTTTCAAGTTTGGAAATTTAAAGAGGAATAACACCCTGATTAAATCAAAAAAATATTGAATTTGCTTTTTCATGGAAAGATAAAATATTTTTCTAAGCTCAACAAACTTGTCCAAAGATTAAAATACCATTTAAAGAGATATGTGTGGATAACCCATTGAATTCTAGAAAACAAACTATCATAGTTTCAAGATTGATCCATCAAAAAATGTTACATAGTAAACCTCACATATAAACACTACCATTGAAATATATTCCAGTAACATTGGCAAATAACTTCAAAATAAATCTAACACCTAAACAAACTTAGGATCAGTTGCAGAGAAATAAAAAAACTGGTATTCCCATGTAGTTTCAATTATGAATGGTATTATGTATTATAGTGAATCGTAGTCTGATTTCTTGTATAAAAATAATTATATTTTAAATTATGCCAAAGCTAATGTTATATGCAATGATGAAGTCTTAATGTTTTATTATCCATTTATTTATATGATTCTGTAGATGTTTGCTGTATAAATGAATTGACTTCTCATACACAAAATATCAGTGAAGAAAAGTTAGATATGGGTAATTAGTAAGAAAGGCTGCAATCTATATTTGAAAAATATAGTACCTTTTCTGATATTTCAGATGATATTAAGAGATTTGAACAGATGATTAGATTAACACAATTCCAACTATTCCAGTCTATATTTTATTCAGTATTCCACCAATACAAAGAACAAAATGAAAAACAAAATACAAACAAATGTTGAGTTGGGAAATGATGTCTAAATGTTCATCTCCATATTGCAATGTTCTTGTGGTCATTAAGAACAATAATAGATCAGTCAGTTTTTGGTTAGATGCATTCAATTGAATAAAATAATTGTACCTGACTATAATATACCTTTCCCAGTCAGGAATATTTAATGAGGTTTAAAAGAAAAAAGGTTTATTCTACTTTTGATTTGACCTCCAGTTATTGGCAGATGAAACTCTATTTTGAGGATTGACTATATTTTCAACAACCAAGATTACTAATATCAATTCAATCAAATGCTCATTCATTTAATTAATAGCTGTGTTGAATCATTACATTGTTTAGATCAGATTCTCTCTCCTGAAGTTAAACAAATTGTATCTATGTATATGAATGGTTTCTACATTAGAAGAATGCACAGTGCATATTGAGCTACTTTTTCTGAATGTTTGATAAAAGGGATTAAGATAAATCTAATGAAAAGTACATTGGTTAGTGATGAAATTATATTTTAGGACATATTAAAGATTATAAATAAATATTTATAAACTCGCGTTTAAAGAAACTTTTTTATTCAATAACACAATGGAAAGGATAAGGAAATTTATACAATACTTTCTAATTTTGCTATTGTAATAGACTGTATAAAATTAAAAAAATAAATGTATTTTTACTATTTAATATTGATACCTAATATCTAGCCAATTAAACTCCATAAAAATTTATTAAGGTTTTGATCTTTATATTTTTATATGTACATTTTATTAACAAATCAATTATTCTTAGGTAGAATATCAAAGAAAAGAAAGGATGAATAATATAAATTTATTTTGTTTATAATTTTTATGTATTGATACAAGTTTATGTCAAATCACTTCTTATAATTGCTAAAGCAAACATAAATCATTTACTTTGCCAATTAAGAAATATTAATATATATTAAGATAATAACCTTAAGCTATATGCCTAAAATATGACAGTAGGGACTTCTACAAATCTAAACACAATATTAATGACTTTAAAAGTCAAGATTGGCAACTACTATCTATGACCCAATTTTTAAATATATAGGTGAGTCTAAAGCATTTTGATTTGAAAGCATATAGCTATTAACTACTTCACTGATTAAGCCCACAATTTTAATACAAACTACCATACATGAAATCTTTTGACTTACAATGAATCAGTATAAAGTTCTTATAATTAGTTCTTTTAAAACAATGTAAAGTTGTAATTAATAATTTCTAATGTGCATACTCATTATGTTAAAAAAATATATTAAGGCTATAACCTTTAGACTATGCACCTAAAATGTTACATTAGGGACTTCTACAAATCTAGCCAAATGTTTTTTTAAAGTTTTATCATAAGGAAAGTTTATTGAATTGTGGTGAGACAATTTTAATTATATGCATGATTTATTGCAACTTAAGAATATGCATTTTATTACTGATCCTTCACTGTTATATGAAATAAACACTAATGTGTCCTATAAATAGATGGCTGGTTATATCTCCAAGCTGTCTACAGTTCTACTTCCCATAAAATGTTCAAAGTGTTATCAGGTCTAGATCATAAATTTTAGCAATAAAATTTGACAGTGTGTCTTTGTAAAAAAATATAAGGTAACATTGTGCTAACATTACATTTATTTTAAAATGGGGAAAAAAATTCACTTATATGATTGAAATTATTCATACTGTGTATAATCATAATAAGCCACAAATTTCAAGAATGTTTACCATTATGTTTGTCACCAGGCTCATTAAAATAACTATAAATGAAGCTAACTGGCAAAAAGTTGCAAATGTTTTCACATAATTGTTCTGCATCTGTCAAACTCATTAAAACATTTACTGATATTTCCAAAACCATTGTTCAAAAATTTGGAAATAGGGGGGGATGCATTGTGTCTGCTTCTTGACAATCAACTAAAAAGATAGACTCTAATATTGCAGAGACATGCAAATGATTGGATTTGTAATAACAGATTTCTTATTAAACATCATGATGTTTAATAATGCATATGATTCATCATCTAAGTGTGAGAAGGTAGTTCTCTAAAGGGAAAGTTAAAACAATCTGAATTCAAAAGAGCTGAAAAAAATATTAATCACTTTTTTATTTTAAGTACATTATTTACTAAGAATATATTCTTGAAAGTTAGATAAGTGCTAACTTCTAATTTGGTATTTATCATTTTTGGAGAAAACTATGTTTAAGCAACCTCAATATCATGAGCAAACCTCTTGATTATTGTTGCACAATTAGATGCTCACTCACAGTGCCAAGATGAAGCATGATATTTTAAATAGTAAAGCATTGTTTGTCTTAATCATTTACTCTATTGTCATGTAACTCTCACTGGATTGTTGGATATTTTCAAAATAAAAAATGGCCAGCATATTATGAAATAGACAATTCCCATGAATAAATTCAAGGACTATTTCAATCACTTTAACAAATACTTCCAGTGGTATATTGAGACACAAGAAGATTATTTTTTAATAATCAATAAAAAGAACAATATCAGTCAGCTCTTTACTGACCCACAGACTGTACATCATTTCATAATTTTTTGAACAGTCTGAAGTCTCTGTTTTGTTATAATTTTATTAATAATCTAATAGCTATTTATTAAAATAGATAGAAAAACATTTATTACATTTTTTAATGCTAACATGTAGGAATTAAGTGATTTTATAAATTATGATTAATTTCACTCATTCTATTTTTTATCTGAATAATAAACTGATAAATATTTGCATAATTGATAACATCATTCAATTTATTACTATCTGAATTTATAGAACTTTTGTTAGCCAATATTATACTATTGCTTCTTTCTGATGCTATTACAATCTTTCCAGAATCTCTGCAGTATTAATTGTAAAAACAGTTTCATTATCTTTAACATCTTGGTAAATTAAATAAGTTTGATTTGTATTTAATGATTGGCTTTTTATTTTAACCACAAAATTATTTCTTGTGAAATTTCTATAAAAGATTAACCCCCCATTTTTAAAAAAAATAAAAAAAAGGGGGGGGTAAGGGGGGGAGGAAATGAATTTTTTTTTAAGGGAAAAAAATTTTTTGGGGGTTTTTTTTTTTTTTTTTTTCTTTTTAATATCCTCCTAAGATATGGAATCTTCTTTCTATATGCTTTTATAATGTTAATAATCTTAATGACATTATAAAACCAAATTATTATATTCCATTTTGATAACATTTTTCAGAATTTTGCAATGCTTTGAATCTAGAGTTTGAAGTTTCAAAGCTTTGGTAACTGCAGAAGCACTTCTAACGTCAAATACTTTTATCATAAGCTAAAAATCTAATGCAAGAAGGAAACTCATTGTCATTAATTCTAATGATATTTTTTATAATGATTTAATATTACTTATTGGATTATAACCAATTTTTACATTCTATGTATTATGGTTGTCATGTGAATGTGCTAACTAGATTTATCTAGATATAAGTAATAGTATTGTCTTATCAAAAAAATTCAAGCTAGGATGTTACTAACACTAATTAAATCATGAATATATATATATATATTTGCAACAAAAAAGCAAAGCAGAGGTAATGCAAATGCCAACACATGCAGGCAATAAAAAAATAAAAGAGATTTTTAAAATATAATAATAAATAACCATAAAAAATAAAAAGTATTGATATAAAATCAACAAATGTTTAGATTATTGGATATTGTTTTTTATGTTTTGTTTGTTTTTACAAATGAAAGATTGTTTACATATATTATCATGTTTGCTGTTCCTATATGGCTTTTTAAAAATATTTTCAATTTTCTCTGATTTTTATTTGGATAGAAAAAAAATTAAACCCTGTTTATTTAATATTAATTATTTTGTATACTACCATCCTCCTGCTGTCTAATTTTAGAGATTTCTGTTATTTTTTTATGGGTTGAATCCTAAATTATGTCATAGGTGGGTTTTTTTTTCCAATTGCTTTTACAATATTTTTTAAAATAAGCCAAAACATCAATAAGACAGTACTTCTAAGAAAATTTCTGTATATTCAATTAGATAACATTCAGCTTTAATATAATTAGATAAACAACCAGTTTAAAATTGGATATTTTAAGCTAAAATTATGCTAACTAATAATAGGATTTTTTTGTTTGTGATTTATCTTTAAATTTTAATTTAATCTCTTTTGCATTTGTATTTTAAATATCGTTTTAAAATGCTGTTATTATATGATACAATTTTAATAATCAATTGCCAAATTTAACCTAATTACCTTATAGCTAAAGTTAATATTGGTAAACAAAAAATATTATACATTCAATGTTAACATCTATAAAAAGTGGACAAAATCTATTTAATATATATATATTTTATCTGGAATTATCGGATTTGAAAACAATGTCTAAAAATATTTGGTATCAATGCATGAAAAATCTGGCTTAAGTGATATTTTTAAGTGTTGTTATTTTTTAAATTATATATATTTAAATCGTCCATCCTAAATGCTATGATATTTTAGCAACGCCCTCTGTGAAAAATCATAATGTTTGGGTTGAGTAATTTAAATATTTTCTATTTAATTTGTGAACTGGAATATTTATATATATAATTTGGATTAACATCGAATGATGTAACAAGAAGAATAATAATATCATAATAACATAAAGGTAGGTATGTATTTTTAGTTTACTGATAATTGACTTTTATGTTACTCTGATTCAATTTATTTTAGCTTTGAAATATTATCAATAATATACATTTTATTGTTTGGCATTGCTAGTTTCAAATTTTTAAAATAAATATTGAGTCAATCACATTGTAAATATAAATTGTATTTATATTTGTAAAAGAATTACATATAAAAAATATTTTTCAAATAAATTAAAAGTAATATTTTTAAATGCAACATTTTTTTTTGAAAATCTACAAGCATATGTTAAAAATACAATAGCATTAGATTTTTATAGCTATGTGTTTTCCTATTTCTATGATCTAGCAGCTTAAATATTTTTAGAATATAATGTAAAGATTATTTTAAAACGCTATACATCAATGGGATTATTCTCCTTATCTCCAAATAAACTAGTAATTTGTCTATTCATGAATATTGAATTTAACTTCAGCTTTCATCATTTGACTATTCCGTCATGAACAAAATATTACACATCTGCAACACTTTATTGATAGCAATTTTTACTCTACTGACATACATTTTAAATAGGTTAAAATTTGCATTGAATATATTCATCTTATTAATTAGAAGATCAAACAACCTTTATTACTTTTTAGATAATTAAATTCAAAGATTTGAATGTTTTCTCATCTTAGCATGCACATATGACAGCACTTATCATTATCAAAATTTAACACCAATATGATTTGTTGCTTGGATTCATATTTTTATTAATAAGATGATAAAGTAATTGTTCAATTAAGATTTTATAATTTTTATTTTATAATTTTTATATCAATGGCTTCCCGATATATATTTCACTAGAAAATAAATATTTCAATAAATGTGATTTTTTTTTCTTCAGTGGTTTTCATGACTTTTATTATTGACTTTTTAAACATGTTATTAATTTTATAAATAATTACATTAATAAAAACCATTAATAATATTAAAGATCTAAAAACTTAAGATACCTTTTTATTTTTTTTCAAGTCTTTGAAAGCATTTCTGCTGAATGAATTGATCATAGACGGTCTAGGACTTGGGGATAATAATTTCACTTGTATTAGAAATCTGCTATTACCAATAGCAAATTTATTTGATTGTCTAATAATATTTTAGTTTGTTATCAATCATTAGGAAAACTGAATTACTTCTAATATGAGCATATTAATTATTTGTAGACTGTTAGAAAATGTTACTGCTTGAAATTGAAAAATATTTCCTTTTTTTAAGGCAAATTATTTTGATAAAATAAAAGTATTTTTAATGTAAAATAAATTAAGAATTGAGGAAACCTTTGATAAAAAACAAAAGTTCATTCACAACCCAGTAAATTGATGTATCAATTAAGAAATAAAAGTATACACTAATAGATTCCTTAATGTACCCAAAACATATTTCAAGCAACTGTCTATAGTTCAAATACTTCATTATTCCTATAAAAAGTATATTTACCAGATATACGTACCAGTTGATAAGGTTTAATAATGCATTTTTATTACTTTTTTTTTTAGAAGCTGGTTATCATAATGAAATGCTGTACACTTTATTGAAACATAAAAAAAAGACATTCAAGTTTTACTGAATTGAAATCTTAGATTATAAATACTTCAATCACAATATCATTCAGCTTATAATATTGCGTAATCATATTCTTCTTGAACTATTATCAATACAATGCTCAATTTGTATTTTCAGAGTTTAATTCAAAATTTTCACTCTTTACTCCTCTTCTCAGTATAACTTCAAAATATCTTCATTTCTTTTAACTATAGTCTCTTTTTAAATTTCTTCTATCATTAGCAATCAATTTTAAAACATTAATTGTTTTTATAATTGTAATAACTTTTGTATAAAATCATAATAGCTCAATTTAAAATATATTTTAATAATGACTGTTATGATTGTTTATTTCCAAACTTATATATTTATTTTGAAGTTTCTTTTGCTAATCACAGCAAAATATAATGTCTTCCCAAATACTGCGATCTGTATTTTTGTAATACTGTACTTTTCTGATCCCAGCAATACATTAGTACTGAAGAAAAATACACTTCTGTTCAATAATTTTGTTTTCAAGTACATAAATTATTTTATTTTAAAACTATTATTTATTTTTTATCATTAACATTTCATTCAAGTTTAATCAAAGATTACTTTCATCAATTATGTTTTATTTGGTTTAATAATTTAACAGCACTTTATAATTATTGTGTATTACTAAAAATGATGAGACAATTATATTTTTGTCGTATTTATTTGACTTTATCTTATAGATTTTTTTCTTAAAACTAGGTGATCTAAAATATATATTGATTTCAGAAATTTCTATTAATTTAAACTTACTTTTTTATTATTGTAATCAATTATACAACCTTTTCATTAGTGTTACTAAATTTTAAGAGTTGTCAGTCTCCATCGTGGTCGTAATACTTTTTTTTATTTTTTATTACGACTGCTATGGTACATCAAAACATAAAGAAATCTCCACAATTTGTGTACATTTTTAAAATAACTCCCTTCTTCAACTATTTATTACAAATTGATATATTTATTATAATATAAATGCATGATTATACCCTGAATCTAACTTCATTATTGTCACATCCAGAGAAGCTAAATTAATAAGCAATCGTAATGTTTAATGTCAGTTTTTATTATATTTGCATGGATTATTAATTGTGCTCTAAGACATTTGAAGAAGCAGGTTATTTCTGCTTTTATAAGTATACTGTAAAGCAATTTGTAAATATTTTTTCTCTACTATAGCAGTTAGAATTAAAAAATTAAATTACCCAGAATGATTGGAGATTCGATCCTTCCAGGTTTTTTCATCTAATTCAAAGTTCTTAACCAGCTTCCAAATGATAATTTATTCATTATGTTATTTAAGAAAAGTCATTGACTTTAGATAAATATTTTTCAAAATTTAATTATTCAAATTTTTAATCATAATAAAAATCCTATCAGAATTAAATGCCTTATAATTATGACAACCAACACTTATTTTGTGATTTGTTTTTAAACTTTTATTAGTAATGTGTGGATATGATTGTCATGCTGTTACTATTTTATATATGACCTTTCTTAGTTAAATCCAAATTGTGCTGGAATCTATTTTTGATGTTCTTAGTAAACTTAATTCTAGTTAATAGATTATAAAAAGGTTTGGAATAATGGCATTTTAGTGGAAATGTTGGACTATTTCTATCATCTAATATTAAATGGTGAATATCTTTGAAAAAATTCAAAATTAAACTTTTTAAATGCATTCAATTATTACTAATAGCATGCAGGTTATCATATAACCCAACCATTTTGATGGGATGATTATTTTCATTTCCTCAGATACTGCAGGCATTACTTTCATGATAACAAACCTGGATTGTTAGATTCATGAATAGTAAATTTAAGATGATGTTCAAGTCCACTAGGTTATTTTACCAAAAATAACTACCATTAGACACTTTGTGTATATTTCTATGTCAGTACTCCTCATTTTTGTACTTTTTCCTAAGAGAAAACATTAATCAATGGCTTCCAGACATTAAAAACTATCACACTAGGTTGTCATGTGAGTAAAATCTGTTTTGTTCTTTATATTTTTTTCCTCTATCTAATATTTTTGTATTTTTCCATTCAAATAAATGTGTGTTTATTGTTATATACTTGGTTTTCTACTATAGATATATTTTTTTTTCTTTTATAATCATCACTTTGTGTGTTTTCAATTGCTTTATAATGGGTTAGCTAGTCTCATCTGTAAATATCATTCCGTATTCCAATAGTATTTCATAAATAAGCTTTTTGTTTATCAGCATTTCAAGTTTAGGCTTGTTAGACAATAGAATTTGTTATATAGTGATATGACTTTGGAAAATTGTTCAGATAATATATTGATTACAGACATTTTTAGTTTATTTGCTATTCCTAGTATGTATGGATACACTGTAATACCAATAGTCATTTTCTATGTTTCTTTATTGCTGTCTGTTTAACATTTGTGTAATAATAACTGGTGGATAATCTTTCCTCTTGAGGATTTGTTCTATGTAGATTATATTGCCAAGTCACTAGTTTCTGAACACATGTCATTTGTTCTGTTACATAGTGATAATACAATTCTAAGTTTTGTAAATCTGGTCTAATTTGATGTATATACTATATACTTTTTGTATGTATGAGAGGTACTTAGTATGTATATCCATTCACACCAAAATTACAAAACATGGAATTATGCTACCACTACTGAACAGAGCAAAAGATAATTTGTTCAGAAACCAATAATTTGAGAAAATATCTACATATAACAAATTCTCATGAAGAATGATTATCTATCAAACTGCATTAACAAAATCTTAAATGAGCAACAAAAACTTCAAAAGAAAAAATAATTATTGGTATTGCAGCATATCCATACATGTCAGGAATAGCATACAAACTAACAAAAATGTGCAATTGATACAGCATCAAAATAGTTTCTTAAAGCCATATAACACTATAAAAAACCTGCAAAACCTAAACTTAAAATGTTGTAAAACAAAAAATCCATTTATGAAATATTATTTGTGTATGGAAAGATGTATAGTTTTGAGACTACTTTCCCCCCTGAAAAAAAATTGAAAGAGACCACCCTGATAATTGGAAAAGGAAAAGATACATCTAAAGTAACAGACTATTTATGTACCAACAAACAAATCTTTGATTGGGAAAATACAAAAATATTATATAGAGAAAAAAATACAAAGAAAAAAATTCAAAGATGTTTGTCATGTTACAATGGAAATTAGCCCCATTACTCAACCTTGTGTGATAATTCATAATATCTAGATACCAATTATTAACATCTTAGGAAAACTAAAGAAATCAGAAGGATCCTCATAGATAGGTATATTAAATTTCTATTGACTTTTGCTTTCGGCAGAATAGCCTGGCTGGTTAGAATATCGCATTAAATTTATGATTCACATAACTAATTGTTCAGGTTTGATTTTTATACTAGTACTGGCACTGGTCAGGCCAGCAAAATCTGAAGAAGATAAAAAAATTATACCACTTAAAATGTTATTATATATTAATCTGTGTATTATGATTTATAGTTGAATGCATTTGTAAAGTTTAAATAAATGTTGTTGTTTCCAAAGACATTCAACATTTGATATTAAATTGTTAAAATATTCCAAGTATAATTACTAATAATTATAATGACTCCCTCCCCCTATATTTTTACTATTCACTAAGACTATTGCGTTTTTCCAGACTTCTACTACTTTTATTTTTTAGACATGTCACATATTTTGTCAATTTATTTTCAAAGTTATTTTAAATATTCCTTCATTTTTGAAGAGTTTCCACTTTTTTATATATTTAATTATTGAGTCAACTTTTAAATGATCGCAGTCTAAAATTATAGATTATTAAATTTAAAAATATATCTAAGTGGTAGCTCCCTCAACTTTTTTAGTCAGAACCTTTGATTTACTAACGATATTATAACTTCTCAAATACAAGACCACCATTATTTATTTTTACATAATCGCGATTTTATATATATATATATATATACAGAGAGAGAGAGAGAGAGAAAGAGAGAGAGAGAGAGGTGCTTATCACAAACGCAACAATCTTGAACTTAAACAAGCACAATTGAAGTCTAAAAACCCTAAAAGAAATACCGATTTTGATTTTAACTTTAAAATTTCAATTTCAATACTTTGACCGTGAGAACCATAGAATGTTGAAAAATATAGTCATAACTACAAATAAAATAATGTCCCTTCCCTCAGGTTCTGTTTTTTTATGCTATAGAATAAAATGTATAAATACCATTTAAATAATTTAAAAATAATTAAATTCTACAATATTTAATTAAATTTTTAATATATATTTATTTAAATAAAATTTATTTCAAAACTAAATTTACATATAAAATAAATTAAATATTAACTCAATAAATTTGCTAAAAGTTATTAAACTAAACACATTTTATAAAACTGAAAACTTATAAAGAAAAATAATAAGATGTGAAATATTATTAGTTAATAATTAAAAAATCAAAAGTAAAATTATCTATTTTTCAAGAATTAAATTTTAAGATTTAATTAATAAATAAAATAAACTATATTAAAAATAATAAAAAAAGCATATATTGCTTTAACAGTGTAAGTTTAGAAGAAATTACATTGCAATCAGGAAAAAGTAAAAAAGCAAAGATAATTTTAAAACATTATTAATTTAAATAAAAATTCTAAAAAGATAATTAATTCTAAATTTTAAAAATGCATGTATTTGTTTTAACAAAAAATAAAGAAGAAATTTAATCTAAATTATGAAAAAATGTAATAATAATATTCTTATATTGATTTGTTTTATTTTATCATTGGATAAACAAAAAACATATATGGAATAATTTTTGGGTAAGAATGCTTAATGTGTATATCCATTCAGCAGCACTTTTATTATAAAAAAATCATCAAATTAAAATAGTGTTTTGATTAGTATTCTTTATATGCTTTTATTTGCCCTTTGTACAAATCTTACTATCATACGTCATTTATGTTAATAAAACACTCAGTTATTATAATACTCCCATGCTATCTCACATCTTCCAGTACTATTTATCAATGGTCTTTTATGCCTAATAAATCACAATTTTATTGATTAATGACATAAATAAAAATAAGATAAAAATATCATGGTATTGTGTAAAATCCCTAGATTTAGTACATTTAGAATTTTAAATTATTATACTTGCATGAAACAATATAATTGCATTACTCAGAAATAATCATTGATATTCACTATTTTCAAGAATATTACTGAATAATTCATTTTCACTCCAAGTTCAACTGTTATTAAAACTTTAAAATAAATTTTACCCAGGCCTGGTAACCAATAGACATAACACTTTTTCCAGATAGAGGTAGAAAATTGTCTGCAGAAATATAGAAATAATTTATATTGAATAGAATGTATTTTTATCATTGATTGGCAAGACATTTAATGTGAATTAATTGAAATGGTTTTGTTAATGTTAAAAACAGCTGACTCTCCTGCTTGAATCTTTTATAAAGTTTCTATAAAATGAAATAAATGAACAATATTATTTATAATAGAAAAACTAGAGATTCTTAAAATGGAAATTGATACTAAAAAGAGAGTATATTAGATACAAAGTAGTTATACAACAATGTTTGCAATAGTTTATGAAAAGAAATTAGACACTAAAATATGATACAGATTTGATGATGGAAGTTTTACTTTGAGACATGTAAAAGCAAACATAATAACATTATTTAATTGGTTTCTATAATTATATAAGCTGATAATTTTGCATATTTTTTCCAATTGTAAACTAGATTTGTAGGTAGTTCTTAGTGTTCAAAATGCAGTGACAAAATTTCGAAGACTTTTTTTTTAACATTCAGTGATAATTTTTTTTTATAAATATTTTGTCTAGAATGAATATCAGATTTAGAATATAAATTATTTTTAGTCACTTCGTAACTTTTTGTGTAAAAAATAAATTTTGTATGAGGTAGTAAAATGCACAGCTTTGGCATTTAATGTATGTTTGCATTTTTTCCTATTATCTAATATTTATTGTCAGATGTCTTTTAATAACTTCAACCTCTTTTAAACTTTTCAAATATATTCAAGTGTTATCTATAGCACAATATTAATATATACATCAATGCTGTGGATGACATTCTTCTCTTTTTAATGTGTTGTTGGGCTGATCAATGACAACATTAGCATGTGAATCAAATGAGTTTTAGATTCGTGAATACTTAATTTTAGGTGTCACTCTAATTAGATTGGTACTTTAAAAATTTTTAATACTTATCTATGAAGATTCTTTTAGTTTTATCTAACATATCTTAAGGGTAAAGTTAATAAGTGCTTTTCAAACTTAGTGAATTATCATGCTAGGTTGACTTATGGGTTTCTGTGCTATTGTCATATGAGTGTAGTTATCCACCAATTCTGAATATATTATATATTTGTTGTCCCCATGATATGTATGGTTCTCCTTTAAGATACATGTGAAAGGCTAGGTTTTTTGTTGGGTAGAGACATTTCTCTTATTGATTAAATGTTATTTGTATTATAATATGGATAATTTTCAGTCCTATTTATTATTCTATTTTTAATAGTGTATGGTCACATGCACATTCTATTGCAGTAATTTTGTAATAACCCATGTACACAAACATTTATAAGGAATTTAAGCTGCTTTATCATTGACTGTTTGTTTAATGCAAGGGTGAAATATGTATGTGTGCAGATCTTAATAAGCCATAGAGTAACTATTAAACTTCAGAGATAATTCAATATTATAATATATATTTTTGGCAAGTGTAATATTTAAATCTGCCAGGTATAAAATGCACTATATACTCACATGAAAATACTTAATTACTATTCAAATGCATGTATATTTGAACTTTATCATATTTAAACTCTGTCATGTTTGAATCATGTCATTTTTGACTCATATTGAACTGTGTTATACTGTAACCAAACTTTCTTTTGCTTATTGTTAAAGCTGATTCAGCATTTTTTTACATATTGTCTGCTTTTCCAATTGACATATGCTATGAATCCCTTCTGTCTGCAATTTAGAAGCAATTTTAAATGAATGAACAATGGGTATTGCATTGGAAGGCATTTATAGTTGGTATCATCACCAAAAAATTCTCATTTTTAGGTCATAGGTCTAGTGTTGTCCTACAGATATAAATATTAGGGTGCCAAACATCCATTATATATATGACAAAATAAGCTCTTAAAAAGCTTTGCAGAAGATCCCCAACTCATACCAGTTTCTGCTACTGGCATCATCAGTGAGGTAATTTTATTTTGTGCTATTAAGGCTTTGGTGATTTTATATTGCTAACACTATTAATATATGGTCTATCTGAACTTAGTTAAGTCCCATATGGCTATTTAAGTTAGATAGCTGGATTGGATGATGTATGTATGTCTGAAAATTTCAGATTTTCTATTTAATAGTTATGCATTAGATAAAGTGCTGGACTTGTCCTAGTATTTTTAATCTAATGATTGAATATCCTAGCACTTCACTAATGATGCCAGTAGCAGAAACTGATCTGGGGTTGGGGATATTCTGCAAAGCTTGTTAAGAGCTTATTTTGTGAGTTCTATATATAATATTTGTAAATACAAGCTTATTAAATTAGCTCATGTGACATTTGACTTGGTGTTTTTTTTAATTTTATTTTTTTCTATTAAGGCTTTGGCAGTTTTATATTGCTAAAGTCATTAATATATGGTGTATCTGAACTGAGATCAGTCCCAAGTTAAATAGCTGGATTGGAAAGCATATTGATTTCTGAAAATTTCAGATTTTCTACTTAATAGTTATACATTAGATAAAGTGTTGAACTTGTCTTGGTATTTTTAATCTAATGCTTGAATATCCTAGCACATCACTGTTGATGCCAGTAGCAGAAACTGGTCTGGGGTTGGGGATATTCTGCAAAACTTGTTAAGAACTTATTTTGCAAGCTCTATATATAACATTTGTAAATACAAGCTTATGAAATTAGATCATGTGACATCTGGCTTGATTTTTAATATATATATATATATATATATATATATATATGATAAAGAAAACAATTTATAAATTTTGTAACTTGCTCATAGCTTGCATTTTATGATCACTAGATGAAGATGTACCAATAGCCCACTATCAAGCTTTGTTTACATAATTTCTGAGATATAATTCAATATCTTTTTCATTGTCTCCAACCTTTAAACCATGGTTTCGAGCTAGTTGGCTCATGTCAGTAAAGGGTAGGAAGACTAGAAACTAGATCTAAACACCAACTCTACAAGCAGCATTTATGAAATATGTTTTTATCAGCTTGAATGCATGAATTTTTCAGATACATAAATATCTTCAAATCCAGTCAAACAACTAGATAGCTATATGGGTCTGAATTTAGTTCAGTTTCACAATATAGTAAAAGCCTCTGCAGTCTATATCATTGCAAAAACCTTCAAGGATACATTTATGATAAACAAAACAAGTTATAAAATTTATACCTTGCTCATAGCTTGCATTTTATGATCACTAGATGAAGCTTTACCAATAGCCCACTATCAAGCTTTGTTTATATAAACACTGAGAGAGATAGTATTCAATATCTCTTTCATTGTCTCCAACCTTTAAACCATGGTTTTGAGCTAGTTGGCTGACATCAGTAAAAAGTAGGAAGACTAGAAACTAGATCTAAACACCAACTCTACAAGCAGCATTTATGAAACAGTTTCTAACAGCTTGAAAGCATGAATTTTTCAGATACATAAATATCTTCAAATCCAGTAAAAGCCTTTGCAATCTACATCATTGCAAAACCTTCAAGGGTACATTTATGATAAACAAACAAGTTATAAATTTCGTAACTTGCTAAATAATCTTAAATACCACATCAAAAATATTATCTGCATAATCAAGATTAATTCTTTGCTGTTGTAAATTATATTTTTAAAGACAAGTATTTACTTTGTATTTCATTTATTTGTTATTTTAATAGTACAAATTTTATTTTTTTAACATTTCCAAAATTAGCTACAATAAATAAACTTTTACTTATTATAGTTTGATTAAGTTTTAAAATTTTTCAACCTCGAAATTCATATTTAATATTATCTCGATCTGAATTTTCACTATGTCTGCAAAAAATTCTTGTTTTTCTATTTTTTGTTGTTTATTTAAAATATCTGCTTTAATATTCACTACATTTTGGGTTAAACCCCATTCCCTGTATGCCTGATAATAGCTCATGTTTGGTTTATAAGTTCTGATTACAACTCAGTACATTATATTATTGTATTGTAAGTAAACAGTTCTTTTCAACATGCATTATACAAATTATAATTTGATGTAAATAAAAAAAAATAAAAATATTAGTGTTATTAATAATAAATCGAGAGACAGATTTGCACACTTATTCCCTGTTTATGTGTTCATTCACATTCACTTAAAAAGTAATAAAAATGATAATATGTAATTATCTACTGCTTAGTAAACTGCTAATCCATGCACATCTTAATGTAAATAATTTGTCGTTATATTAAACTATTTTATATTGTGTAACTTGTTTGAGTACTTTGAATTTCTTTTTCTCTACTTCCACAAATACATCAATGCATGTGCATATTTTAGTTAAGTCATAGTTAATAGATGTCTCATTGTCTTCTCCATTCTACTTGTGAGCCAGATTTAAAATAAATTCTCATATGCCATCATTATTATGTTATTCATTAGGTATTTGATCTGAAGCTTAGGGAATGGTTTCGAATCCAGGATGGTTCCTGATCTAAATCTCGGGTTGGACTGTGTTTGAAGTACATTACATTGAGTTCCGGCTCATGTTAGATGGATAAACATGTTTTCACCAGCACATAGGATTTTTCTTTCTGTGTTTGATGCCTACAATGTGAGGCTTCGATAAAACACCCACATACCCTGAGTACTGAATTCTGTTTATATATATATATATATATAATAAAATAAAAAAGTTGTGAGATATATAGAGAGTTTTTTTTCATTTGGTATATTTAAAATAATGAGTTCAAAGTGTAAAATTCGTTGTTTAAAGTTAAATCCCAGGTGCTACAACCATAAGTAGAATTTTTTTTTGTGTTTGGTTTTACATGCATATATATATATATATATGTTTTCTTGTGTTAAAAAAATAAATTAAAAGTCCATATACTACAACGATAGGTATAGTACATATGTAATGTTTTTTTTCTTCAATGTAATCACCTGCATACCTGAAATAAATATATCTGTCTATGCAACAGATAATAAATATATGTAGAAATGTTTTCCATAAGGAAAAATTTTGTGAGTGTGTGTCTTCCAATGCCTGTTATTTCAAATATATATATGAAAATTGTTAAATAATTTATAAATCATTAATCACTCTGTGTTGGCTGGTGCCCTTATAAAAAGAAATTTGGTCAACCAGTAGTGAGTCAAATATAAAAATGTTGGAAGTGGAGGATTTGAACTCAGATAAAAAATTATTTAGGGCAATTTTTTTTTTTTTTTTACTTAGGGATTTGAGGTATAAAATTTTAAATATGTAATAACTGAGAGAAACCAAAAGGAGAAATGACTGCATTAGTAAAATAGGGATAAAGTGTTAAATAAAATCTTAAATAAGCATTTCTTTTTTCCAGCATGAAAAAGGTAAATTTTCAGCAAATAAGTGGTCAGATATATATAAAGTGGGGGAGCAGTGATTGGTTAGGCTGGAGATGATTTTTTTAAAGGGGGGGGGGGATAAAAGAACACTAACTCAGCAAAAAAAGGAAATGTACATAAAAATTAGAATTTTTTGTTGTTCTTTTGGTTGTCACCTGAAAACTCCTAGTCAATAAATTTATTTTTTCTTTTTTTTGTTTTATTATATGTGAGGATGAATGAAGCAGTCAATCTTAGCTTAAGACTAAGCTTCATGGTTCCATCTACTAACCTGTGTTTAAACTCTATATTCCATCCCGCTCCTTTAGTCATATATATAATGTATATATTTGTGATGTGTGTCTAAAAGTTATAAAATTTTAACTTATAAATATTTTTTTAATTATTATTAATTTTTTTTAAATAAATAGGTGTAGGTCAAATACATATAAATAGGAGCAAAAATATGAACAAAATATTGATTTTTTTTTAATATTTTATTATACATCATTTTAAAAAAAATTCTTTTTAAATTGTTTTTCCTATTAAACTGTATATTTTATAAAATCCAAGATGGAAGATACAAATGTTATTTGTCCAAAAATAATTAAAGGTTGGAAATATATTGTTTTAATCTTGGGAAAGAATTTTTAATTAAAGTTTTTACTTAAAATAAAATGGTGATTAAGATTTACGATTGTATTTTTGTTATAAACATTTTTCTCAAATCTATTTCTAATCTGGGAATAGGTATGAATTTATTTTTGGACATTATCTTACAAATGCATCTTCAAAGACAATGGGGAAAGAAAAAGTAAGATTTTTTTTTAGATTGAAGATTAGATTTAGAGTTAGAATTAAGAAATTAAAAGAATTCTAGAAATATCTGAGCAGTATATAAAATGGCCTGATTTTAAATCACCAACAGAGAGCTACTATTGAAAGTACTGTGCAGTGAACATAACCCATGCTGGTTTGAAAGTTAAAAAAATAATGATCGAGTAGTAAGCCCATCCTGTGAAGGTCATCTTCCACTGCCATAAAATCCTGCTGCCTTGAAATGAAGAAAAACCTAAAAATGGAACTTTGGAATGCTGATCAGAATCTGGATGTCACCAAGAAGAATTCACATGGATCCATTAAATGTTGTACTTTGAAAAATGGACTCTTAAATAGTGCAAGGTAACTTATTCCAAACCACCATCATTGAAACTAAATCTAGCTTGCCTAACTAGTCTCAAACTCTACTATCAATTTCTCCTAATGTATGATTTAACTTTATAACTTTTCTAATATGTAAATTGCTCTCGAATGATTTCTATAAATTTAATTCTCTTTCATATACTCTAACTTTCTTTAACTTTGGTGTGGTCATTTATTTATATGTATTTATTACTTAATTTTACATGTCTATTTTGCTTATTATTTATATGCCAATCTCAAGCAATCTGATGAGTTGAATTTCTAAAATCTTCTTTTTAAGTAAACCTTCATGAATTAAGGTTATTAACAACCCCTTAAAACATAATGCATTATTAATTAATATGCTTGCCAGATTGTTTTTATGAGTCAACACTTTGTTTATGCTTTAATATAAAATTTTGCTATTTCTTTAACTCTAGATTTTACCCAGGTGAATCCAGAACTTAGGCTAATTAATGCTTTGAAATTTTAGAATATTTATTAAATTCTGAAAGAATGACGTATTACTTGTTTTCTATATAACTTTTAGTTTTGCTTTATTTTTCATACTCTTAAAATATCAAATGCAGTACTTAAATATTACAGTTATTATAAAATCAATGAAGGTTGGATTGAATTATTTTAAATATCAGAAAAGGAGGGGGGTCAAATCTAAATGTATATTTTAGTAAATGAAACCTCAATCTCTCTATATATATTATAGCAGTATCATGTATTATTTGAATAAATTATAGCATTCAAACTGGGTTCATTTAGTTCTTAAAACAGTAAAACTTATTCAATGTGCAATGTGATTAGTGACATTTGTCATTACTGGATTACTGACATTCAGACTATATATATATATATATATATATATATATATATATTACTGATTTCTGACATTCAGACTATATATATATATATATATATATATATATATATATATATATATATATATATATTTATTATGTGTTTCTAATCTGGGGATTGTCACAAGTTCGAACACATAGATTTCTTCTCACACCTTGTCCTGTGGATAGTTAACCTTCCCAGGACCACTTTTTTCATATAAATGGCCTCTGCACATTGGTGACATTGACAGAATGCCTTATTCACATTTCTCTAAGCACTGCCCAAGAAGGGGGTCTTAGATTTATTTTTGTCCAGAAGGATGAACTACTCTTAGTTTTCTGCCTTTATGTCAGTACTGCCAAACTTTGTATTATTATTTCTTTTGCTTATGACCTGATTTTAGTGCTGTGATAATATTAAAATTATGCTCTACTCAATATATTTATATATAAATGCCGAATATTAGTAACTTTATTAATTTATAATGTTATTTCCATCTTATTATACAATCCCACTGTTGTAATTTATTATTGTATTTAAGAGTATCTATCTGTCTTGGGGAAAATCAAGCATTCTATCTTTTAGATGTTTTTCTATGAATATTTGGTCATAAAATCATATATATATATTAAAATGTATTTTATTTATTTTCATGACCGTAATGGCATGAAAATAGTTTTCTTATATATATAATGAATCTTGGAACACTCCCTGAAATAATGTTAGTCACCATGTTTCAGAACTGTAAACCAAAGCATTAATGGCAATCTTATGTAATCTTTTTTATAATTGATTGACATCTTAATACTGTACCGTCCAATGTTGTGTGTTTATTTATAGTATATGTCATTTAATTAATAAAGAGCATATGAGAAATAATAGCATGAATGACAATATGTAATTATCTACCGCTTAGTAGACTGCTCATTCACACACATCTTAATGTAAATAATTTGTCATTATATTAAACTATTTTATATTGTCTAACTTGTTTGAGTAGTTCGAATTTCCTTTTTCTCCACTTCCACATGTACAGCCATGCGTGTACATATTTTAGTTAAGTCATAGTTAATAGATGTCGGATTGTCTTCTCCACTCTGCTAGTGGGCCGGATTTAAAATAAACTCTCATATGTCATCATTGTTATGTTATCCATTAGGTGTTTGATCTGGGGCTTAGGGAATGGGTTCAAATCCAAGATGGTGCCTGACCTAAATTTCAGATTGAACTGGGTTTGAAGTACGTTTCATTGAGTTGCAGCTCATGTTAAATGGATAAACATGTTTTGTCTATTACAATATATATTGAATAATTATATATTTAAACATCTTGCCTTTACAAATTAACTAATTATTTATTTAATATTAAGAAATTCTTTTAATAGATTTTGTTAATTTAAGCTGTTTTCTGACCATTTATACTCCTACATACACTTGCTTCCTTACATCCATTCCAAAAGCATTTAATAAAAATAAATTGTGTTATACTTATAATGAAATGTTAAAATATTTAAAACAAATTTGCATAAAGTATATATATTTATGCATAAATATAGCTTCAATATATATATTTGAATTTTAATGGCAGTTGAGGCAGGTTCAAGAAATTAACCAAAAGTACTTCTGCCAATTTAAGGATTGTTTATAATAGTTTGTTACCATTATTATTATTATTATTATTATTATTATTATTATTATTATTATTATTATTATTATTATTATTATTATTATTATTATTATTATTATTATTATTATTATTATTATTATTATTATTATTATTATTATTATTATTATTATTATTATTATTATTATTATTATTATTATTATTATTATTATTATTATTATTATTATTATTATTATTATTATTATTATTATTATTATTATTATTATTATTATTATTATTATTATTACTACTACTACTACTACTACTACTACTACTACTACTACTACTACTACTACTACTACTACTACTACTACTACTATTATTATTATTACTACTACTACTACTACTCTTATTATTATTATTATTATTATTATTCAAAAGGCCTTTATTGTCTCAAAAGAATTACAAATTTTGCATTTACATAGTTTGTTTACATATAATATCCTGGATTGTCCATTATCATTTGAACACCATTAGCTAATCAATTACTTATAACAGAAGGGAAAAAATTGTTGCTAAATTGTCCTTGTTGCTAATTTGACATGCATATCTTTCTAAGTTTTTTTATAATGTTTAATTTCTTCAATTCACTATAACATAAATCTAATCTTAAGTAATGACCAGGTTGCTGCATAAATGTCAGGTCTGGCCAGTGTCTTATCCTTTTTCTGTATCATTTCAAGTTTATTTGAAAAAGTAGCTGGATGTCTTCTGGAATTGTTACCAATAAGGAAAGTGCATCTAGTAAACCAGTATGCATATAGTACAAAGGTTGCTGCCCTGATACTTGGTGTTAAACCCTCTCTAAATGCAGAAATTAATTGATGCATTGTTACATTAGACTTCCTGTAATTGCTAGTTATGAGATTTCTTATCTGCCTAAGTCCCTCACAGTGATATAGCAGATGTGATAGGATTTCCTCAGCTCGATGGCATAACCCACCAAAGGGATCAATTGACATATACAGTCTTTTATGGCAAAGAAAATATGTGGTAGGTAATGCAGATAGATTAAGTTTTATTAGAAAATTGAAAAACTTTGGTTCTAAAGCCCATCATTTATACCTTTTAACCAGTTGTTTATTATTAATTCCCAGTATTGGTTCTAAAGCAATTGTATTATTATCTTCATGTATTAGTTCATAAATTTCCTAGTATTTGTATTTATTAGTAAATTGCTCTGGGACTTTTGATTCTGTTTTACAAATATATATTAATTGTTCAAAATATGATATTTTTTTTGGTAGTGGTTTATCAGTTGGAATGACCTCTATGAGCTGCTTAATTTTTGGAAATTGTTTAACAATATCAATTATGTTGTTCCTCATTCTCTGTTTTGCAAAAATACCAATATCATGTAACCCCAAACCATTTTTATTCAGTGGCTGACGTAGTTTTGCTATTGATATTGACATGACATTTCTTGACCATAGTAGCTGATTGCAAATGGTCTTAATTTTGGAGATAAAAGCTTTTGAGAAAGCAACCACCAGCATAAAGTAAACTATCTTAGTCATCATCAAACTATTAATCAATTGAATCTTAGAATATACTGACATATAGGTATTGGATAGAGTCCGCTATTTTCTGTATTTCATTTTTCATTTTGTTCTGCAAATGACATCTCATTTCAATAATCCCTAGATGGAATGGAAATCCAAGGAATGAGTCTGGCTTTGCCTGGAAAATGGATGTACATGGCCTTCTTGTGAATATTGTCCATGCTGCTGTTTTTTCTGGATTGAAACTTAGTTTAAATTTTTCTGAGTATTCTTCTAAAATCGTCTGTAGTTTTGGTATCTGCCTTTTTGATTTCAGGAAAACTGTAATATCATCCATGTATGCAAGGCAGGTCAATTTTTTGACCTGTTCCCAGGATCTCCATTCTCTGAAATGCCTGTTGTAATCAGACAAGAAGGGGATTTATATATAAAATAAATAAGATGGCACTAAGTGGGGACCCTTGTGAAAGTGATTTAGTTGGTGTGAAAGCTGGTGAATTTCTGCCATTTAGAGTAATGTGTAGCTCATGATTAAAGAGTAAATTTGTTATAACATATTGAAACAGACAGATCGGAGAACCGATCTTCGTTTCAGGTGTTTTTATGTACGGTAATTCAAACCACTGTTCGCCCGCAGTGAGATTTTGTCTATTTTAATTTATAATAAAAATTAGTTATATATTCTATAGTTTATAAATAAATATGTAAAGTTTCCGTATATAAATGTCGCAAACCATGAAATAATATTTGTGTGTGCGTGGTTTGCGAATTTATATCATTTAATTTAAAGTTTCAGTGCGGGCGTATTTGTTTTAAATTTTAGTTTTAAAATTGTATAAAGTCGTTTAAAAATACTGATCAAAAATCACATTCCTTTGATCAGTGTTTTTAATTAAAATCTAATTGCACAAATGTTCAGAGCAATTAAGTTGTATTCAAAATTAGTAAGGAATTTTTATATGTAATTAATGTATCGATTTAAAAATAGCGTATAAAATTAAAAGATTGCTAAAAACAGATAATTGATTGTTGGTCAAGCTGCATCGCTAGAGGCTAGAGAAAGTAGGCGGAGCCTAAAACAAAAACAAGTCGGAAAGGTCAGCAGTGGCTATTTTAGAAAAAAACTTACATTCTAACTTTTGTCGTGTTTGAGAGAGGTAGTCTCGAGACAACACAGCAGTTAATAATAATTCAAATATCTTATTAAGAAGTTTACCAGTGAATCGCAATGTTGATGGGCTAATTGCCAGGAGCTGGTCTCTGCCCGCCAATATGGATCCTCGTGCCGCTGTTTGATCATGTTTCATATACTTCAGAATTTCCAACTTCCAATCTCAAAATTTACTATGCCTTACAAATAACTTTCAAAAATGCGCGCCTACGTTCGTCACAAGCCAAGCTGGATGAAGAAAGAAGAGAACTTTGTTACACGAACTTTAATTTTCTTCCGTGCTTAATGTTATCAATCAAGTGAATCATATGTAAGTTTTTATATCATTTATAATGCTATTATTTAACCTGTCAGTAAATTTTCTTTTCTTTTTTTTTTTAATCCTCTGCTCTAGTCTTTAGAAATCATTTATAAAATTGTAATTAATAGTAATAATATTTCAACTGAATGCATTTATATTTTCTTATGTTGCTTATTTCATGAACAAACATTGCCAATAGTAATATTTCCAACTATGTGTAAACTAGTGTCCTATAACGATCAAGTTATTTTAAAAGTAATTTCATTTTCTGAATTAAATATTCTTTCACATTCCGAGTTGATAAATGTTAAGTCACTTTATTAGTCTATGTTAATTTGTCCTATAAAAACCAATCTAAGGTTCGATCGTAAAATATATATGTATAACAGTTTCAAAGTGTTCATTAATGTTATGTATAATATGAGGAATAATTCACTGAATAATTTGATACTATCGCTACCGCTTGTCAACCCGAAGGGTTAGAGTTTCAGAGTAAATTTAACTAATTATTGTTGTCACCGTCAGTTTAAGTCCGCTACGTTTTATTGGGGTAAGGATCTCAGCCTGTGGCGTAGAAACAGACAAATAGTTTCCAGGTTTTATATAATTTCTTTAAAAAAAATCCGCTTCAAGTATTCGTCCTTCACGTCTGTGGCAATGCCTTCCCTTCGCTGAAGTTAGCGTCTCGCCATTCTACCATTGGGGAATGAAAGCAGTTTTCTTTCCCGGTAATCTCTTGGATCACCGGGGTTCGAAATGATCCCGGCTGGTTGTCGTGTCCCGGAACTACTTGGGGGCATTAAGCCTTGTCAAAGTACAAGCCGCCCGGTATTCCGTTAATGCACCGCAATTGATTACTGTAGGGCTCTTGAATCCAGGCAACCACCAGTTCATCTATCTTCCAGGTCGTATTTATATAAAACCACCAGTTCATCTATCTTCCATGTCGTAATTATATAAAACCACCAGTTCATCTATCTTCCATGTCGTATATATATAAAACCACCAGTACATCTATCTCTTATGTCGTATTTATATAAAACCACCTCCACTGTTCGTCTACGTTCCGGCTCGAGCCTATTCTAATAAAATAAGTTAATAAAAATCTTTAGATAAATATTTTTCCAGTGCTCAAATACTCTGATTCTCTTAACCACCCGTCAATCATTTAACTACCCAGCTATTGGCATAAGTTTGTTTATTAAATAAAACGTTCACTAAAGACTAGTAGCCAAATACAAGAGGATTTATGAAGTCTTACCGTACTGTATAACACTATATTATATGCTGTCTATTGTTATTATATAACACTATATTTATGTGCTTTCTATTTGTCTTATTTAACACTATATTTATATGCTTTATATTTTGCTTATTAAACACTTTATTTAATCTAAATTTTTGTGTCCTCCACCTTATTACTCTCTAAGTCTATTTAGCCACTTACTGTCTGTATTGGCAACTTAAATATATACGTTACATGAATGACCGTTCCAATATCTATAGTCTAACAAACCTATATATCATTAACTGTAAGAATTTAGTCCATGTTCTGAGCTGAGCTAGAAAAGGGATAACCCCGTGCTGTTATAAAGTCATCATCGGTTGGTCATACCGGGGTTTGGGTTTGAATTTAGTTGGCGTTTTGGAATTTATTCTTAAACGTGGACTGGGTTTGAACTCGGGTACTGGGTATGAGTAAGCGTGGTGGATTTATACCGGTACAATATATGTGTGATTTTGGCATTGCAGTGTCATTCAATAATCTCAACAGTATAGATATATCAACATTGTCAAAAGCCAAAGCAATATCCAGCTGTACAACAATCGGGCCATATCTTTTCTTTTCTCTAACTGATGTCAAAATAGCCTTAAATAACATAGCAGCTTGTGTGGTAGATGAATGTTTTTTAGCAAAGTGAGCTGGTGAAATCATCAGTAAAATAAATGGTTCTATTTTATCTTTAATTACTTTCTCTAAAATCTTTAAAGGCAACGGATCCATTGATATTGGCCTTATCTCTGATAACAAAGGAATGGGCTTCTTTTTTTTATTAAACGACACAATTGTGATTGTATTAACTCCCTCCATTGTTATTATTCCCTGCAATAAATAATTTTCCAGATGGCACAGGCATTTTCTAGTCAGCTTGTCAAGCTGTTTTAATATGAACAGTGAAATTCCAGGGCTTCCTGGGTCACAGTTGTTGTCCATTTTATTCATTTTCATTATAAAATCATTTATAGCATATGGTGATGCAGTCTCTGCCATTCCAAATACATTTGGCTGGTAATGTATCAATTTTCCTGGTCCCAGATTATCTTTAAAATAGTTAAGAATTGGTAAGATCATATTATTTCCAGTAAATGTTTCATTGTTTATTTTAATTGCTAATGGCACTTTGATTTCACATCCCCTCCCTAATGCCCATCTAATACATTGCCAAGTCCATGTGTGTTGATGCATTAGGCATATTCTACTTTTTAAAATTTTTTAAATAGCTCTTCAGTGTTTCACATGCTTTGTTATAAGCATTTGTTAGTATATGTATACGTTTCTGTGTGTGTTGATTAGGGGTTATGGCCACAATACATTTATGAATTTGTTTTGCAATCTTCAACAACCCTGAGGGAGGTGGCTGATTTTTCACTATATGATTAATGTTAAATGACAGGATATTAATGTAAGCTAAATATTGCTGTATTGGGTTAAAGGTCATTGAAAGAATCTTATTCCACATAATATAAGTCTCTGAAAAAATAAATTTGGGTGTTAAGGTTGGAATCAACATTTTTATTGTTCTAGTTAATTGCAGTCTAGAGACTTGTATTTTTCTGAGGTCAATTGACATGAACTGAGCTGAGTGATCAGAAATTGCTGATGGGATTAACTTCATGCTTATTAGATGATGAAACACTGGAGAGTAAAAACAAAGATCAATTAATGTTGAAAATTGGCCATTATGAAATGAAACAGCATCTTCAGGTAAGTAACCCCTTGCACCCATCAATGGAATTGATAATTTATGTATCCACTTATTTACAAACTCATCATATGTTACATTGCAGTCTCCAATCAAAATTGTTGGATTAGCTGTAGATCCCAGTGTTGAATTAATTGTGGCAATTATTGCATTTATTTTATATTTTTGCAATGGCATATAAACAAAGATTACATTTATTTTAATTATTTGGTGAAATAAGGTAATGGTTAATAAATTTGCATCAAGGTATATGATCTGAAAATTGGTAAACTGGCAAGCAGTAGCTATCAAAAGACCTGTCCCGGCTGATGGAGAGGTAGAGTCTCTTGAACATGCAACAAAGCCCTCACTATTTAGAAATTTTGCTGGATCAATTTGTGACCCTGCATAAATTTTGGTTTCAAGCAGTCCCATTATATGAGGTTTTGTTTCCTTGATCCATTGTTTCAACTTAATTACTACTACTACTACTACTACTATTATTATTATTATTATTATTATTATTATTATTATTATTATTATTATTATTATTATTATTATTATTATTATTATTATTATTATTATTATCATCATCATCATCATCATCATCATCATCATCATCATCATCATCATCATCATCATCATCATCATCATCATCATTATTATTATTATTACTGCAATTATATATATGTGTGTGTATTGAATTAAAAATTTTCCTGGATTGTTATTATAATAAATAATAGATATAAGATTATACCTATATAAACATAGATAACTTTAGCTTTTGATGTTGCCAGGAAACAATCAATTACTATTAAATTGGAAATCCTCCTAGTTTTCTCCATTCATCTATAATAGCTCTTTTATTGGGCTTTATTGAAGTAAAAGGAGCAAATTATTAAATTAAATGTTTACTATAGTGTTAATTAGCTTAAGATTTAGTATTCAATGATAATAAGTTCTGGACAAAATTCCTAGCTTCCTTAATTGATTTTTGAATTTTTCTTTAATCAATAAAAGACTAGGATTTAAAATTTGAAGTCCAAATAACCATCCATCAACTATATTTTAATTCTATTTTGCCTGCCAAGCTAAGAACTTTATTATTCAACCGAAACATTTAAATCCAAGTCAATTTTCTTGACCAGATAGATATAAAGTTAGTGCATTTGAGTATATTCAGTTCTTTAATAACTACAATCAGTTTATTTATCTAAATAGCAATATTAATAATAACAATAAACCATTAAACTATCAGATTAAAGCAATATAATACAAACCTAATGGTCCCCTCTACTGGTATTTAGCAGAAACTTGGATAATAAGTGACAACAGATAATCAGAGACTAGCAGATACATTAGCTTTAAATAAGAACCATGAAGGGATTTTCTTAAATGCCTCAATTTGAAGCAAAAAATTACATATACATTTTAATTCTATTCTAATTTTAAACAAACAGATGTAATGTCTAATACCATGGTTGTTGTGGTATTCAATTATATTGGTAAGTAGAATAAATTTTTAACAAATGAGTTTAAAATCTGATTTAAAATCTATGTATTCAACAAAGTAGATAATCGTTTTTATTTGTTGTAAAAATGGTGACTTTTTTAGCCTCTATCACTTTCTGAATTGCATTTTTATTTTATAACGCAGGAAAGAATCTATAAAATATTACTCCATATGAATTTTTGAAAATTGTTATTCCAAGAAAGTTAGAATGAATACATCTTCAAATGTAAGTGGTGGACTAATTATTTTTTAATTCAAAAATAATGTTATTGCTAAAGGAGTTTTCACTTAATTGCATTGCTGAATATTTGTTGTTGTTGTTTTTTTTTTTTAAGAATAAGAAGTAATATAAACTTTGTAATTTTGTAAGTGAAAGATGGAACACTATATGTCAATATTGCACAATGATTTTTTTTATATGAAAATGTGATTTACATAAGTAATTTTAAAATAAGTCTTCAGTATAATGATTCTCAGGACCTTTCCCAAACTGAATGCATTTTGAATGAAATATTTATTTCACTTTACATAATAAAATCAAAGAACAAGTGCCACATAAAAAAAGTAATGTATAATAACTAAAATGAGATATTAAATGAATAAATGTTACAAGGCAAGTTACAATAAACAGTTAATACAATATGGATAGAAATGATATAGAATTAAGTCCTAATTGCCTGCAAAAATAAATAAAAGAATGTTATCAATTACAAAGTTATCTTAAATCTGTATTTAGAAAAATAAAATAATCTATAGATAATGTAACAGTGACATTAAAAAAGTTATAAGCCTTACAGGACATATTGTCAAGGGAAATAAATTGCAAGATCTAATAGATTATATTTAAGATTAAAAAAGATTTATTAAAAAGAAAAACCATGACAAAAATGACCACTTCAAGAGTCCAAACAATCTTTTTTTTTTAAAAAAAAAAAGTGAGAATAATCTCATACTTTTAAAATATAATGTTTTATAACTAATGAAATAACATCAAACACTGCTATGTAAGTCCAAATATTCAGTTATTCTTCAATAAAATTATTATAATTTTATATTTCATAAAATTTATTTAAAATAACAAAGATTATAATAACATAAAATGACAATACATAATTTACAATGTACATTTAAAATAGTTATTGGCATTTATGTAACTTCTATAGCAATGTTTTTCTGATGAAATTTTATTGCAATAGTTAATAAGTTTCAGTTTCAATATTATGTTTATATTAGAAATGTCACATTACCATTTCATCTTTTTACATAAACATTTTTGAAGAGTTAGACTTTAATTTCAAGCTAACTTTACTACTTCCTACATAGTGATTACAATTAAAGTAACTTTTTTTTTTCTTTTTGCTACAAATCTTGCAACTCAAATTGCTGTACTAATTTCACACAAGAAATATCGATATATACATATTTAAATTACTAAGTATAATTGTTCTGTGTGTTAAACATTTTTAATGTAAAGAGTGAGGTTTTTGTACATGATCATCATCATCATCATTGTCAATAATTATCAATCCACTGTAGGATTAAGGTCTCTCTAAGTTCAATCCATTTTCAATTTCCAGCCTTTCTTCTCCACTTAACCCCTGCACACTTTCTTATTTCATCCATCCATCTCACATGTGGTCTTTTTCTGGATCTTTTACAATCTCTTTCAATCCAGTTTAAAATTCCAGTTGTTCATCTTGTATCATCTCTTCTAGAAATATGTTCATTCCAATGACACTTCAGTCTTGCATACGATACTAGTTTGTAAATAACTTCTTCAAATATCATTTTTCCGTATTTTTGCAATGATTCATGATAACATGTTTTATTAAATACCATATATATTATTTTTTCTATGTTGTTTTTCAGCAATACTTTTTTTATATATTATACTATTTTTAAACTGATAGCATCATTATAAATAACGTTTTTTTTAAAAAAAAAGAAAAAAGAGATATTATTTTAAATGAATTTTAGATATGAAACATTATTAAAAATCCCTGTCACGTTTTAATGTTAGGCTACTTTATATATATCTTTATTTTGTTATGAAGTGTATGCATATAGTTATAATTATTTTTTTCTGCAGTTTTTTTCTTATATCCGTTTATTTCTTTGAGTTTTTTAAATATAATTATATATATATTTAATAAATGTGTATTTTTCTGTTTGGTGGATGAAGATAATTTTACTTATATTTACACTTCACTTAATTAATGAGGTTTTAGAAAATGTTTCATTTGGGTTTTTTTTTTTACTTTAATAAAAAAAATTTTTGTTTACTTTTATAAAGGCGGCAAATTTTTGAAAACTTTTGATGCTTGATATTATTGTTTTGATGTGTTTTTTTTTTTCTTTGCTAATTTTATGTTTATTTTTTTTAAAAAAAGAGAAAAAAAATATTTTAATAACACTCTGCATACTTTGCATAATATCTTTCTTCTTTTTTCTCTCTAATTTTATTATATCAGTTAATTAGTCAACGGTATATTCAAAGTAAAATAACCTTCTTTGTGATTATTTGTCCTTGCTTTCTTTATGCTAAATATATAATTTAATACATCGTAAGATTTAATTTTAACCTTGGATTTTTGATTATAATAGCTTGTTTACAGAAAAAAATAGTAACATTAAACAATATATGTGTGTGAACTTATTATTATATAAGTGAAAGTTTATCTTGAATAAATATAATTATATTACAAAATTAATTTTGAAAACTACGTTTTACACATGATATTTTTCTCTTCCACAATTAGTGTAATAAGTGAAACCATATTAAAAGAAGCAATAGCGAATATAAGGTTGATGAATGATTGACTTAGTATCATCTTGTAAAATCATACCAAATGACAAAATAAAAAACTGAGTTTAAAACTATAAATAAAAAAGGGAAATTAGAATGACGGCTATAATAATGGCTTTAATATTGGTAGAAGGATATAAAAATCATATTTTGTAAAATTTTCTTGAAACGTTTTTAAATCCAAAAATAGAAGTCATGCAATTTGTTATCGATTGAAAATTACCAAGATTTAGTGAAAATAGCATATATATATATTAATACATTTAAAACTAAAATATCAGAATTGTTCAGAGGTAATTTTTTCAATGACTCTCTAGAGATATTAAAATTAGATGCTTAAAACAAGTCTAAAAAATATTATTTTAAAATTGTAACGCTAGTCAAGCGTTGTTAGCCGAGAGGTCAGCGCAGCGGCCTTGCAAGCAAGCAGTTGGTTGCAGGCGGTTATTGTAGGTTCGTCTCCTGCCGATGCTATCTTATATGGAAAAAAAATTGTAACGCTTGTAAAGAAACTTTTGCAAATATAGAAATCAGAAAATACCAACAAGGGTGCAATTAGATGTAAACATTTGACAAAAACACAAATATTTACATGAAAATTATTTTATTTTGATAATGTTATGAATTATTTTACTTTATTACAATATGTTTAATATATGTAATCACTGGAAAATGAGTGAATTTTCTTTTATTTATTTATCCTTTAGCTTAGTAGAAATTTTAATCAAAAGATTTATTCAATGATGGTGGTTTCATTCCTTAAATAGATAAGCATGGTCAGTCTAGGCAGTTTTAAATTTGTTGACAATATTCCAATAATATCTAGGAAAATGAAATCCAATATGCTTAACAATTGATAAAAAAGAAATTTATTTGGGACATCAGATACATTTTTATATGTTATGAATCTTTGATTATTTGAAGAGATTCTTGGTTAAAGATTCAGAATTTGAGATATGTTTTATGGGGTGAAATTATATTTTAGATTTAGAATAAATATGATCAAAAACTATAATAAGCATTTTCTCCTGACCATGACACAACTGGTAGCAGAATATCCCAGGACATAGGAAAGTATCCACAGAATATTTGCACAACAATTTGAAAAACATAAAACCTTGGATGAAAATTGTTTTCAAAAGTTATTTTATATTTTAATCTCAATAGATAAAGAACATAAATTGTGCATAAAATTCAAAATTACTCTTAAATGGTGAGATAAGATTGTTTTTTGTTCAAATTTTTGTTGCATAAAGTTATATTTAATTTAAATGTTCATTATTCTTTAGACAAAAAGTTGAGTATTATGTCTTTGTGATATTTGAAATAAGATTCTAATCTTAGAAAAAAAAATTTTTTCACATTGTAATTAAAATACTTTTTCTCAAGGAAATTATTTTTGTGAAGTCAAAAGTATATCATCAACAGAGATATTTTTTGCATTTTGTTTTGAAAGATGATTGACAAATATAAAAGAGTAGATGGCAATCATATGGAAGTACTTTTTGCAGAATTTGTATTTTCGGTACTACAACATTGGACGATCCCCACTGCTTGATGGCACTGTTTCCATGGAAAATCACAGAAATATGCTGTTAACAAAGCTGCTCATACATCTTATGAACTTGTACACTATTCTAACACTAGATATTTATTATTTAAATTTTTAATTGCAAATTTAGTGTGAATATCCTTTGAAAGTACAAATTTTTGAATAATAATGGTACATAAAAGTATTGTGTTCTGCAAAATTCTATTGAATTTTTAATTTATTGCACAGTTTACACTGTTAATAAATCATGACCATTTTTAATTTTTTATCAGTTTATACAATATAAATCATTCTTACATTTCTGAAATTAACAGCATAATAATAAGATTAGATGTCTTATGATGAACTATTTCCATTATTTATGGATGAATGTTGAATGCATAGAAAATTTTAAACTTTACTTAACCTTTCTAAATACAAACAACTTGTTAGTAATAACACACAAATATACAAAACAAGTTAGTAATTATACAATGTTTTGAGTAGTATCATTCTCCACTCTTCTTCAGGTGTTGCTGGCCTATATGCACAATGACAATATTCACTTAGAAGTTGAAATCAAACCTTTAGATTCTTGAATATCAGATTTAAGGTAAATTGCTCTACCAACTGAGCTATTCTGTCAAAGGCAACATATAGTAGAAATTTGATATATTTATATATGAGAGTTGGTTCAAATACTCCTGAGTTCTTTAATTTTTTTATGTGCAAGGCTAATTAGTTTTTTATTATATTATTATTGTTTAATATTTTTCCTAAGAGCAAGATTAATTAGAGGCTTATGTACATTGTATATTATCACACTGGATTGACTTATAGGATTATTTACCATTGTCATATGAGCAGTTTTATTGAATTTTCTTCTATGCATATTTTTCTTTTTATCCAATATCTTTGTATTTTCCTGATTAAACATATGGTTATTAGTACATACATTATCTGCTATGGTAGACACATCTAGTTTTCCTTTTTTAACCATTAGTTTGTGCTCTTTCAATTATTGCTCACCAGGGTGACAGGTCTCACCATTGTATTTCCTTCTACATTCACATTATATTTCATAGATGCAGTTTTTGTTCTTCAGCATTTTCAGTTTAGGCTTAGTAGAAGTAAGAAGTCCTCAAAGTATGGTATGGTTTTGTAAAGCTGTTCTAATGTTATATTGACTGCATATTTTCTTTAATTTGTCCACCACTCCTGGTATGTATGGATACACAGTAATTGTTTTCTCTTTTGGTGTCTCTTTATGTTGCCTATTGAAGGTTCTCCTGATGACTGCTGATTGATAACTATTCTTCATAAGCATTTGCTCTATGTGAATCTTTTCTTTCTCCAAGTCACTGGTTTCAGAATAAACCTTATTTCCTCTGTTCCATAGTGATAGTACAATTCCATGTTTAGTACTTCTCATATGATTGGATGCATATGCCAATTACTTGTCACTGTATGCTGGTTTTCTACACAATGTTTTTTTTTTACTTTGCCCTGAGGGATATTTGTCACAAAAACATCCAAGAATGCTAATTTTGTTGTTACATTTTCTTTGTGAAGTTAATTGGAAGAGATATGTTGTTAATGTGCATCCAGAATGACTTTAATTGTACCTCACCATGTGCCCATACAAGAAATGTATCATCAACATATCAAAGCCACACTTTAGGTGTAGATGCTCTTAAAAAAATTGAAGCACTCACAAGGATTTGAACCAACCCTCATAAATAAATGTATCAAATTTCTACTATATGTTGCCTTTGACAGAATAGCTCAGTTTGTAGAGCATTTGCCTTAAATTTGATATTCAAGAATCTAAAAGTGTAAATTAAACTTCTAAGCAAATATTGCCACTGTGCATATAGGCCAGCAAAACCTGATGAAGAGTGGAGAATTATACTACTAAAAACATTGAGTAATTACTAACCTGTATTGTCTATTTGTGTGATATTAATACAAGTTTTTTGTATTTAGAAAGTTTAAATAAAGTTTAAAATTTTTTATACATTCAACATTCACTCATAGATGATGGAAATAGTCCAATATATCTCATTTAATATTATACCATCATTATACACCTTCAGATAAAATAATAAGATATTCCATGATCCACAAAAAAAGACCAATGACATCATAGGATCACTTATGGCTAATATAATGCCTGCTTTACTGTTGTATGAAAGTTTGATCATATTTTTTCATAAAACCATGCTAAAATCATTACATTAATTTTTTTAAATATTTTAAAGAAATATAAAATGTTTTAAATATATATTATATAGAAATCTATATAGAAGTATCTAATATAAAAAACAGCATTTATATATATATATATATATATATGTATGTATCAATATTTTATATTATATATATATATATATATATATATATATACTATAACATTATATTTTAGTGTAAAATATAAAGCTTGGTAGAACTGATTTAAAAATTTCTTTGTCTTCTTCTAGGTGACTTGATTGTCATGGTTTGCATTTTGTATCTACTTGATACTTGCATTTAAAGTAACTTAATGATAACAATATGTAATATTTTGCCATGCTTATTGCCTGCATTTTTTAATGTATTAAAAAATTGCTCTTTTCCAACCACTGATTTAGATTAGATGTGGTTAACATGTAAGAAATCAGCAGCATATATCAAGTTTAGTAAGGTGTGCTTAAAAATAATAATAATCCTTATTTATTTAAAATAATCTAGAAATTATCTTTCATTTAAATCAAAAGCCATTTATTTAATTAATTTTCAATTATTAGATCAAATATGATAAACACATTTTGCATTTCAGTGTGACAGAACATTCTTTTATTATTAAAAAAAGAAATGGTGTAAAAATAGCATGTAAGTAAAACATGTAATGAACATTTTGAAAATTAATATGAATCAAACCAAAATTTTTCTATGTATCAAATTACAAGATTGGTGATATATTGTAACAACAACATGACTGGCTGAATTTAAATAATCTGTTCAAGTTTTTCCAACCAGGAATCAAGTCCCTGATAATTTTCTCAAATATCTATATTTAAAATATATCGGAATGATTAACCTTGAAAGTGGAAGTATAAAGTCAAAAAAACTTCACATAAATATATCGGAGAGACTTTCTTTTCAAAAAAAATTTATTGATATACATTATATAAACTACATAAATAAAATATAAATATCCAATGTTTCGTCCATTTTTCAATAATAATATGGACTTTATCAAGGTTCTATAAAACAGAGAAAAAACAACATTAAAAATAATAAAAATAAAAAATAAGAAAATAAAAATAAAAAAAAAATAAAAAAATAAAAAATAAAAATAAAAAATAATAAAATAAAATACCTATAAACCAAAAAAATGGAAAAATTGTATAACATAACATCTCCTTACAAAGTGAGAAAAAAATTTTTTTTTTTTTTTTTTTATACCAAAAAGAAAAAATATTCACATAAAAACAGTCAATTCTTTTGTATAAATATATAAACTACTTTAACATTTTATTTAAACTAGGATTTAAATGTTCTATATAAATACTCTCTTTGTTAAATCTTTCAAAGTAATTACCAATACATTCCAAAGGTCGAATTTCATAGTCTTTATGTCCTGTTTCCAATTTATGACAAAAGATAGCAGATTTCTTATCAATCATATGCTGATATAGTCTGGTCTTTAATTTATTCTTGCTTGTTCCAATATAGAATACATTGTTTTTACAATTCAAACATTTAATTAAATACACTGAATTCATAGCTTCAAGCATATTAAATTCTTTATGATTAATCAAAGATCTTAAAGTTCTCTTCTTTTTGTATACAGGTTTCATATTTATACAGTATTTTTTATTAATTTTATTTAATAATTCATTTAATTTTAAAAATACAAATTTAGATAACTTAAAACCAATATAAATATTATTATCTATAAAAAAAAATTTATTTTCGTCTTTATTACCATCATGTTCTTTAATTGTTTCATTATTTACATTTTTATTTTTATAAACATTCATACAAATACTATTTCTAATTTTATTCAAATTTTTTTGTAGAAAACAAATAATTTACAATTCTATATGGATATTCATTTATTATACATTCCTTTTTTATACAATTTAATTCTTTATCTAAACTATATTCATTTGAACATAATTTAAATGCTCTCATTATTCTATTGTTTATGATATTAACTTTGCATTTAAAATCAATATCGGAATTCCAGTTTGTTAAAATCCCAGTATACATTTTTTTTTTCTATAAACCTCAGTCTCTATTCTAATTCTATTATTTTTATAAAATTTATAAATCTTTACATCCATATATTCAATACTATTATTATTTTCTTTTAAGTAAACTTAATATTTTCTATTCTATTATTAATAAAATTCCAAAACTTAAATGATTTATTCAAATTACCATTAAATATCATGAAATAATCATCTACATAACGTAATTAAATCAAAAATGATAATGATTAATAATTATATTGATAAAGATATTTTTGGTAAAATAGATAATAAAGAATTATTAAAAAGTGATTTGGTGTATGGATTTAAAAAATTGGAATGGGATATTCAAAATAATATAAACAAGGATATGTATAATAGGTATGAATGGAAAACCATTGATAATTTAAAAAATAAATATAATGATATCGTTTTTTTTGAAAGGAGATAAATTTTCAAATGTGGTAATTATGTATATAGAGGATTATAATAAAAAAATGATAAATATGTTAAAAGAAGATTGCTATATTGAAGTTAAAAAAGATATGAGTAATTTTTTTAAATAAAAAGATAAATAAATTTATTACAATTATGGAAAATAAAGAAATAATTAAAAAAAGCAAAATGTTTAGGTTAAAAAGAATGGACGTTATGTGTGCTGAAATTCAAGGTTTGCCTAAGGTGCATACACCTAATATACCTATGAGGCCAATAGTGGATTGTTTTAACACTTATTACGTTAATATTTCAAAATGGGTTTATATTAATTTATTTAAAAAATATAATAATTGTTTTGCTGGGAACAAAGTTTATAATTCTGTTGTGTTTATTGAAAAAATTAAGAAGTTTTTATTTAGTTTGAAAGAATTTAAAAATATTTACTTTGTTAAACTAGACATAATTAATATGTACACAAATATAAATTGTGAAAAAGCAATTGATTGTTTTTTGGAAATGTATATTGAAGATAAAAATAAAAATATTAAAATGGATATTTCTTTGTTACATGACATTCTTATGTTATGTTGTAAGGATTTATTTTTTAAATTCGGTGACAAATATTATAAACAGATAAAAGGGTTAAATATGGGGAATTGTTTAAGTGGATTTTTAGCAGATATTTATATGTGCAATTTTGAAAAAAGTTTTTTTAGTGTTTGTCATAAACCTACGTTTTATGTACGTTATGTAGATGATTATTTCATGATATTTAATGGTAATTTGAATAAATCATTTAAGTTTTGGAATTTTATTAATAATAGAATAGAAAATATTAAGTTTACTTTGGAAAAAGAAAATAATAATAGTATTGAATATATGGATGTAAAGATTTATAAATTTTATAAAAATAATAGAATTAGAATAGAGACTGAGGTTTATAGAAAAAAAATGTATACTGGGATTTTAACAAACTGGAATTCCGATATTGATTTTAAATGCAAAGTTAATATCATAAACAATAGAATAATGAGAGCATTTAAATTATGTTCAAATGAATATAGTTTAGATAAAGAATTAAATTGTATAAAAAAGGAATGTATAATAAATGAATATCCATATAGAATTATAAATTATTTGTTTTCTACAAAAAATTTGAATAAAATTAGAAATAGTATTTGTATGAATGTTTATAAAAATAAAAATGTAAATAATGAAACAATTAAAGAACATGATGGTAATAAAGACGAAAATAAAATTTTTTTTATAGATAATAATATTTATATTGGTTTTAAGTTATCTAAATTTGTATTTTTAAAATTAAATGAATTATTAAATAAAATTAATAAAAAATACTGTATAAATATGAAACCTGTATACAAAAAGAAGAGAACTTTAAGATCTTTGATTAATCATAAAGAATTTAATATGCTTGAAGCTATGAATTCAGTGTATTTAATTAAATGTTTGAATTGTAAAAACAATGTATTCTATATTGGAACAAGCAAGAATAAATTAAAGACCAGACTATATCAGCATATGATTGACAAGAAATCTGCTATCTTTTATCATAAATTGGAAACAGGACATAAAGACTATGAAATTCGACCTTTGGAATGTATTGGTAATTACTTTGAAAGATTTAACAAAGAGAGTATTTATATAGAACATTTAAATCCTAGTTTAAATAAAATGTTAAAGTAGTTTATATATTTATACAAAAGAATTGACTGTTTTTATGTGAATATTTTTTCTTTTTGGTATAAAAAAAATTTTTTTTCTCACTTTGTAAGGAGATGTTATGTTATACAATTTTTCCATTTTTTTGGTTTATAGGTATTTTATTTTATTATTTTATTATTTTTTTTTTATTTTTTTTTATTTTTTTTTTTTTTTTTTTATTTTTTTTTTTTTATTTTTATTATTTTTATTATTTTTAATGTTGTTTTTTCTCTGTTTTATAGAACCTTGATAAAGTCCATATTATTATTGAAAAATGGACGAAACGTTGGATATTTATATTTTATTTATGTAGTTTATATAATGTATATCAATAAATTTTTTGAAAAGAAAGTCTCTCCGATATATTTATGTGAAGTTTTTTTGACTTTATAAATTTGATAATACATTTGAAAAGATAGAAAAAGAAGAAGTTTATATTGTTAAAGTGGAAGTAATAGCAAAAATGTCAGTGTATTTGAAATACTTTTTATTGCATGCAAACTGGTAAAATTAAACAAAATAATTTAATCTCATATGTGGAATGGAATGCTATTTTATGTCTTTGTGTGTCAATGGTTGAATAATAAGGAATTGATTATCCTATTTGAACGTATATTACGAATAACATACTTACTATTTAATTTATTATTTGAAATAATGATAACAGCTGTAGAACGGCTAAATAAAAGAAAACTATTTTCTGACTTCCATCGTCCATGTTGGATTATTAGATTATTATTTGCTCCAATTATTATTCCTAGTTTTTGATGTGAATAGACAAATTAATATAATCTAAATATTATAAATTTGGAACAATGCTTAACATAGGATGTAGAATTTAATAACTTATAGGTAACATTTTCATTAAAACATTACATGTCCTGCTTTAAAAAAATTATCTGGTCTATTCATAGAGCCCACATAAGAGTCCATTAATTTAGGAGTGCTCATAATAATTGGAACAAAAGGAATATAATAATTCAGAGTTGTAATTACAAATTATTATTTTACATGATGTACATTAATTGTTCAGGATTTGCTATATTTATTTTATGGGTGAATATTTACTATACCCAAAATGTGTATTTTAATTTAATGTTTATGTGAATAATAACATTTCTTTTTCATATGAACATATGTGTAAAGTTCATGATATGTACTTTTCTATGCTTAATTTAAATTCAAGGGATTGAAGAAAATAATTAATTGAGGGAACAGTGCTTGTGAGAAGTTAAGAATTATTAGTGAATTTATAATATGTGTTAACATTACATGAATTATTCCTATGAGTCTTTCCATGGTTTTGTGCCTATACTTATTTCTTATTTATTATATTATTATTATGCTCATATTCAAAGCAGAGTTAGTCATTATCTTAGTCGTCCTTTATTATGAAACACTTTTCATTATGCCTGAACTCATGTCTGCTAGTCTGCTGATGTATTCTGAGTAAGCAGAATATTTGAGAAGGATCATTTTACATTTTTGTTTTGAAGTAAATATTAATACTGTTTTATAATGTTAAATGGCATTAGTCTGTGCTGGTGGTTAATCCGCAGAATAATTATTTGCCATTTTCTGTATTTTGCACTCATTCCTGCACTGGTGGTTAAATTGCAGAACTGTGAGTAATTATACTTGTAGCTTGATGGGGGTCTAGAAATCCACAGGGCATTCAGTGTTGTATCATTCCTAGGTGTAGATAAATGCATCCATGGGAATATTTTATTTCATAAATGTAGGTTTGGACAAAGTATTTTGTACTATGATTCTAAAATCATCTTCTTTCATCTACAGGTATAACTTGTAAGTTCAGTCATAAGGAATAGCAGAACATATTATCTAAATTGTCCCCATAGTGTATCATATGTTTATTCAAATAATATTTTAGCTGAAATGAGGTTTGAATCTCCATTTTTTATTATGGCTAACTCTTGCAAATATGGCACTGTTTATTGATTATTATTGTAAGTTTACAGTATAGGTTCATTGGTTCTGGAATTGACATATTGGATATTTCATGACTTGATGTTAAACTCCATTCTCTCTTCTCAAAGCTGATATTAAGTCAATTTATAGTAAAATCGTGTGATTGTGACTATTATAAAACTGTGTATAGTATCCATCTATTGAAGTAAACAGATGAATGGTATTTTATATTCTGTTTATATTATTTGTTTATTTATTTACTTATTTATCATATTGAGACATTATATAATCAACTATTTGTTAATCAGAAAATTGTAAATAAATATTAATTCATAATTTAACCTATTATGCCATTGCTATTTGTCATTCACAAAAACAGAAAATCCTACATATTAAGTAGAGCATACCTTAAAGCACATTTGTTAGAAATAGGGCAGATAATTCTTATTAATATCCTGGGGAAACATTTGAATGGTTTTGTTCTCCAGTAGTTGCTGACGTATGGAGTACAATAAAATCCCATTTATATATAATTGTTTGTTTTATAAGGTCATAGATAAATTTACAAGATAATGTTATGATAGAATTTATTCTCTTAATGTTATAATTTACAATTCATCAAATATAAGAAGAGTCTCACTGCTATTTATTTAATTATAAATCTAAATTAATGAGGAATGAACCCAAGTTTCCTATGCTTACTTATTATTGTGAAGCTCATAGCTAGGGCACCATCTTCAAAAAACCAACTCAAGCTGAACATTTATCTAATAGCTAACTTTCAGTAAAAAGATATGAAACCTTTACACATATACATGTCTTTAAAGTCAGCTCTTCAACTGAAAAAATCACATGGGCCTCAACTTAAGTCAGATCACCATATATTAATAGGCTTAGCCATTTAATTTAGACAAAGCCTCTAGCAGCAAAATAATAATAGTAATAATAGAAAGTCAGATGACACATGACATATATATATATATATATATATATATATATATATATATATATATATTGTAATGGAACGTATATGAGGCAGCCCATGATTGGGCAAGCCAAATGTAATGGAAACTATATGGTGGCTTACAATTGGACAAGCCAAATATAATGGAACGTATATGAGACATTCCATTAAAATTAAAGAATGAAGAAAAACAAAATTATTCCAGTTATATTTAAATAAATTGTTTAAATGCACTTCCAGCTAGCTATACATAAAACAAATCTAAAATCATACAAAGCAATGAGATCTATCTTTATAATTTATTTTTAAAGATGATGTGAATAACTAATCAAATATATATATATCAGAAACAAAGGGACTTCTACTAAATTCAAATAGACACATCTAATTATGTAAATTTATGTATCTCTAAATATTTGAATGAATAATAATATGTGTAAGTGATCTACAAACCAAATAATAAATGAAATATAAAATTATCTTTTATTATTTATAAATTCAATTAATTTCATAATAACTTTGGCATTAAAAGAAAATAAGAATAATATAGTATCGCTCTTTTAAATAATTACAAAGGCATTATTTATAAAACAAATAGTACATCCTTTATTTTATGTTATAGTTCAACTTTAAATAATATTGATGTTTTAAATATAAATATAAAGAATAATTATGTATATATACTTGTAATAAGTATATATAGATTAAATATATAAAGACATATTTCTACCTAATAATTATAATATAAATATAATAGTTCATATACAATATCAACTTATAAATTACATTTTAAGATTTTAAATTATTTAAATATTTATCCTAACAT
>JAQFVV010001335.1:20000-80450 GCA_028023455.1 Epiperipatus broadwayi | reverse complement strand
TTAACATCTAAATTAAATTAAGTTCCACAATTTAATTTTATCATGAAATAATAAATATGATTTAATATGGAAAATAGTTGTAATAAATAAGCATATTGATCTTTAAGTAAAGAAATCAAATAGCCTGTAGTGATCCAAAAATGATAAATTAAATTATAATTCTTTATTAAGAAAATATATCTTTCCTAGAGGTAATTATAATATCAACTATAATTCAATAAAGTGGTTCTTATTGGTTCCAATATTCATGTATCCTTTTAGCAAATACACTTAAAATAATTTAAGGTTGTCTTTTGATAGCCGATCACGGCTGCTTGTTGGTGTTGTTTATTTGTTAAAACAATAAAATGTAACGTTACTGGTCCACAACTTTAAAAATACGGTGACTTTTTTGATCTCTTAAATTTTTTTTACTCCAACTTTTAATATTTAATTTTTAGTGGGTTTTTTTTGGGGGGGCTATATGTGTGATTTTTTTTTGCTTTTATTTTTGAAGTCAATTTTTATTACCTTTTTTAAAAATAAAAACAACCAAAAAACTTCTGTCTCTAACTTTTACAAAGTATTTCTCAATACATCCCCCCCCCCCAAAAAAAAAAAAAAATAAAATCAAAACTTTTGACTTTTTAAGTTTCATTTTTTTTTGTTTAAAAATACGACCACTTTTTTTTACCTATAAAGCGAGTTTTTTTTTTGCCTTTATTTGCATACCGCTGATATACTAACATTTTTATTTTTAAAACCAATTTTTATTACCTTTTTTAGAAAATAAAAAAAAAAAACTTTTGTCTCAGTGAAAACAAAGTATTTTTCAACCCACTCCCCCCCAAAAAAAGTTAAAATTAGATCTTTTTTGGCTTTAACTTTTATTTTTGAAATCAATTTTTATTCCTTTTTTTAAAAATAAAAACAACCAAAAAATAACTTGTGTCTACAACTTTTACAAAGTATTTCTCACCCCCCCCCCCAAATTAATATAAGATCAAAACTTTTAACTTTTTCAAGTTCCGTTTTCTTTTTTGTTTAAAAATATGGCCACTTTTTTTGGCATATAAGACAATATTTTTTTTGGCTTTATTTGTATACCACTGATCTACTAAAACTTTCATTTTTAAAACCAATTTCTGTTACCTTTTTTTAAAAATAAAAACAAACAAAAAATAACTTTGGTCTCTATCTTTTGACTCAGTGAAGACAAAGTATTTCTCCACCCACTTACCCCCACCCAAAAATTAAAATAAGATCAAAACTTTTGACTTTTTCAACTTTCATTGTCTTTTTTTAAAAAGACGGTGACTAATACAGCAATTTTTTTTGGTTTTATTTCTATTATGCGATGTCTATTTTGCCATTTTTAAAAAAAAACTTTTCCTATTAATTATGTTCTTCGATCCTTTCAATATACTAGCACAAAGATAACATCAAAACTTTAAACTTTTAGATGTTTCACTTTATTTTTTCAGATTTAAAATTGGTTGTACAGTGATTTTAATTACACAATTTCTATTTTGCCCCTACTATTAATGACATTTTTGATCTTTTTATTTTTTCCTACTACGTCTTTAAAATTTTATTTTTAAGAATGGAATACATTCAATTGCAGAAGTCTGACTGTGACATCAGTAAGTGGCACAATTTGTGTGCCATTTTATTTGTCTTGTATAATTTCTCATGAAAGTGTGAGTTTTCATATGAGATCAGCCAAAATGTGTTCAGCCCTACCCTTTTTCAATATTTTGCATATTCCACATTAAGTACGGATGGATGGGGATGGTGTGACAATTCTTAGTGAGTCAGACTGCATGATTTAAGTAGAAATTAAAATACTCTGCTGTGGAGATATCAAAACTTGTGGCCACTTGAAATCCAAACACTTTCAGATGATATGGTAGCAATTAGTGAATTGTGCAAATTCACATAAAGTGTCATGAAGCACAAATCAGGCTGTAATATTTCTGTGCAAAGACCATTGAGCAGCCTGCAATGGCTAAGATACACACAACTGTTTTCTTAGTCATAAGAGTAGGCTGTGGAAATGGCATTTTTATATGTTTAACATATAAATGATGCTGTCAAGCGACCATGACTGGCTATCAATGGACAACCTAATTTAATAATATCTTTTATGATTAGTGAGATTTCTGGTTAATACATGAAATAATTTCTCATTGATAAGTGGAATGATGTAAGCACATGATTTATTTACAGAAAAAAAATACAAAATCACAAATATTAAATATATTCCAAGTCTACATATCCAAAGACTTTTACAAAACATTACTCCCTCAAAATGTATGACAGAAGAATTAAAATTTTACATCACGTTTTATAAAAAAAGTTAAATTTTATTGAATGAAGCAAAAATAATCCAGCATATTAAAATAAACGTTCTATTACTTAACTATCAAAAGTTTATTCTTACTTATCAATGAATTCATACAATGATAATAATCTTTATATGTAGTGTTCCTTTTATGAATATTGAACATACTCAATAACACTAGCTTACTAAAGCAGTGATGAAAGAATGATAAGAATGATGTGCATTGTCTATTTATGACTAAAATATAATTATACAAAATTATTTATTGTATTTTGCCCTCATAATTAGTAAAATTTAAATATAGAACATACACATCAACAATCATCATTTACATCTAGGTCAATCAAGAAAGCTAGAAGAGGTAAGGTAATATTTCTCAATAATACCTTGATAAAAACAGATAAAATACCAGATAGAGACATGGTAAAATATTAAACATGCTTTACATCATTGTCAACAAGCAAAATTAATCTACCAATAATTAAGTAAGGAAAAGTAATAGTATAATGGCATAACTCATAAAATGCACCTACTTTTGAGGGCTAATAAGAAAAGGATCTGGGACTTTATCACTAGTCAGGAAAATAATGAGAATGCACATCAGGGACAAAATATTAAATGATTGCCTTAAAATAGTCTAAGCTACAATCTTCAAAATGTATCCATATGTGCATACTAATAGGACAATAATATATGATAGAGACTAATGCTACTATCTCTATATACACTGGCATTAATAAGCATTCCTAAAATAAAGAGAGACTAAACTAATATCTCTAAACTAAAATACTACAACTAACAAATGTGAAAGATGACCAATAATAATAACTAATGCCAATATGGCTTGAATAGAATTAGAAAATGAATAAGCATGAAATAAATAATAAAAATATACATCTTTCTTATTCATCATACAGAATTTACTTTATAAATAAATGATTCATATGCAAAAGAGAACACATACTATTTCAAAATATGCAAATATAATAGGTTGCTATTCTAAAAAAATAATTTAAAATATTTCAAAATATAGCATATAAAATATAAAATAATATGCAGCTGAAAAAAACATGGTATGCAAAAACCATCAATACAAATAAAATTCAATATTTTACCATTTAAAATAATAAAAATAAATAAAAGTCCTTCTATTTTTTTCTGTATTCTTTAACTATTCACCATCAAACTGGAACATGAATAGAAATATTTGGCAATTAAGTTTTGTGGACAGCAAAGAAATCCATCATAAAATGCAATATAATTATAATATCAAAATCTAGAATATAACTATGAAATATGGAAAGTGATTCTTGTATATCCTTAATGAAATTTCAAATAATTATGGTAACAAGTAATATGATATATGTATGGTCATTCATTGACAAAATAAACAACCATGGGTTTTATGATACATATTTATTAAATTATAGTAAATATTACTTAATATTTAAATGCAGGTTCCCAAATTGATTCATTATAAATATTTTCTTGTTATAATAAATAAATATTTTGAAGGAGAATATCTTTTGAAATTATATTTATCCAAAATAGTAAAATATTCAACAAGAGAGATATTCATTTTAAATGTTACATTCATAATGATAGTGGTCTCCATGGTAATGCTTAAGAGAAAAAAGAACTTACAGGATTTAAATATTATTGTAGGAAAAGTCCATTTAAAGTCAATTCAAATAAATTATTATCTATTCAGAAGTATTGTATATTTCCATTCTATAAAGTGAATAATTTTTAATTTTTCATAATATTTATTAAATAATTGGAATGTAAATTGATTATTTTATTATTCCCAAACTACAGATATGATTTCATTCCTTCAAAAAAGGAGAAAATAAATAGTCATATGTGAATTTTATTTATGCTGCATAAACAATAAATAATGTCTTTTATCAAAATAACAGCACAAAAAAATTATTCATTGAAGTATAATAATATTATTAAATTAAATATTTCTTTTGTAGACTTAAAATAAATTTTATAAACATCTGATAAAATACACTCATCATAACAACATATAATCTTTATTCTATGAATTAAAAGTTCTTTACTATAAATAAATAAATTCTGGATAATCTTTAATATGAAATGAGTGTTTTAAATAAAATATCAAAAATTATTAATATTTTTAATGTCATTATTAGTGCTAAGAAATTTATATATATTGTGGCCAATTTAAATTTAAAACCAGTGTTTTTGCATGTCTTGAAATTGACAATAGCTCTTGCAACATTATAATGGCAACAAGAATAATAATTTTTGAAGTTCTCTAATATGAAAAAATTTGAAAGATAATATTTTAAACATTGTAATAAATAAATCATATTACTAATAAAGCTGTCTAGAAATGAATATTTTAGTTCTTTGGTGTTAAAATTTGGAAATTTATGTCCAGATATTTTAAACTTACCCTAACATACTTAAACTAAAAAATAATAATGTTTAAATAAAAATACACTTTTAAAATTTAACTAGAGTTTGAATTACAACTGCTACAAACAACAAAACTAAAATAATTAAAGAGGAAAAAAAATCAATAATAATGTCATGTTGATTTCACCTTATTTATAATAGTAGTCATGTGACCATTTTACAATACTTTTGATTAAGTTTTTAACTTATAATTTCTTCCTTGATTATTTTGAATCCCAGATCTAATGTAACCAGGGAAAGTTACCAACTAAAATTAATTAATTAATTATTTTGTAAAAACTCAACATTGTCTAGACAAGTAAAAATTAATTTCAAAACACTTTCTTGTTGCAAATAAAACAATTACTTAAAAGTTAAACATTAGAATGAAATAAAAGTATTATATAACTGAAATTTACATTATTTCTTAAATAAAAAAATATTACAGATAATATTTAATACACTTCTTTATCATTGTTTTAATCTAGACAAGTTTTTTAGAATAGGTTTAAATTATCTTTTTTGAAATTAGGCATTAAATATTTTAAAAAATAAATAATATTAAAATTAAATATAATAATTTATTCATTTATTCAACATTCACCTAACTATTACTTTAAAATCTTATCTTTAATCCTTAGTTTTATTAAATTGTTGAAATTAAACAAATTTAAAATATTTAACTACAATATTATGTCAAAATTAAAATGAACTAACATATATATTTAATTGGTACCACCAAACCAAATTATAGGGTTTAAACCTGGTTTCAAAATTTAAAATTGATATGGGCTTTTAAAAACATTTTAGGTGATTTAATCATGACTGCCTTAATACAATTAACTTTAAATTGCATTATTTAACATTCTACACTAACAAATATTTAAAATTTAATAATTTAGCATGGCAAGCACTTATTTAAGCTTAAAAATATTATAATTTAAGCTATTAAAAATTATTTTACAATTATACAATTGATAAAGTTACTGATACAATAACATTTCTATACAAAATTATGGCATTATGAAGCACTAATAAAAATCTATTGATTACAGAATTAAACTCTCTCTCTCTCTCTCTCTCTCTCTCTATATATATATATATATATATATATATATATATATATATATATATATATATATATATGTGCCTATATATGTATATATATATATATATATATACATATATAGGCACATATAATTTTTATCTAAAATTATTATTAAAGTAATCTTTCATAAAAGAAAAACATAAAATTAAATGTTGAAGAATTTATTGCAGCTTGTTTTCGAAAAGGATAAGAATTAAATAGTTTTCTAGTGTTAGTTTTTGAAATAAAAAAGCTACAATTAATTGGTCAAAAGGGGGGAGGGGGAGTCTTGGTTTGAGAGATGAAACTAAGGGTTATAAAAGGAAGTAAAGAGTTTTTGTTAGTATTCGTAAAAATATAATTTGAGAAAGTTAAGACATGTAAATCTCTTTTCATTCAATTTTAATTAAAGAAAAAATAATGTTAAAACTAAATAGTAAATTGTATTAAAAATATATGTGCGTATATATGTACATTTGTAAATATATAAAATGTATGTGAAAGTTAGGGAAGATTATCATTGAAAAACACGGTGATGGCTATTAGATATTAATTAATATAAAACAATACGTTTTTGCATGGCTATTACTACATTAAGCAATCTTTCAAAACACGTTTATCAAAGGATTAATTGATAAGGAATTTGACAACAGATCTTTGCCAGAGATATCAGAAAGACAACAAGGCGCAGGTATAAATAGACCTTTTTTATCGGACAGTCATTCAGTTCCACAAATTAATTGGAGTTGAGACAATCAGTTCACAAAATTATTGAGAGAGTGCAGTTCGGAAATTAATTGAGTCAGTTAACAAACAAAATGCAGTGCTGAGAAGATTTTGGGAACGCACATTTATCTCCAGCCCAGATGTCTGATGAAAACAGCAGATCTGCCCGTGAAATAATGTCAGCTTAACATCGTAGAAAATCTCCGTCCGTATCTAATTGTCTTCGATAGTAATAATCGTGAAAATCAGGAAACTCAGCAAGGAAACGTCCCAGCCAGCTGGAAGCATTCATACTGGAACCATTCATATTGGAAGAAAACAAAGTGTTAAATCTACATTCAAAATCCTAGGTAAAACATTTGCTTATTTTCATTTATACTGTAATAGCCATTGCATTTCATTAATTCGTGCGAATCCTCCAAGAGTCTAATTATATGAACTCGATATCATACATAAATGAACTATTGATATGTGTGTGATTAAATTTCAAATGCTATGTAGTCCTTTATTATCATTATTATGTGTGTGCAGTAGTTAATATGTGCGTGATCATTCTACCAATATTTATTAATGAAATTAGAGTGTTCTGTTATTGAATCTATAGGAATATTTAGACTATTTAGAAATGTTTAAATTTAGTAAATAAATGTTAGTTAATAAATTATCTTTAAAATTAAACTTTATTTGTCGGTCAATTCTTTTTATCAATTCCTTTTTATCAATTCTTTTACAATTCTTTTTATAAATTCTTTTTAACAAATTCTTTATCAAGTCTTTTAACCACTAATTAAGTATAATCTATTAGTGATTACAAACAACTGAGCTAGTCGTGGATTTAGGCGTTGGGTTAGTTGCCACTATTCAAAGTGCGTTGTCTATTCTTTTAGAATAAGCAGCTGGCGCCCGTGTTTATACACAAACAAAAAAAGTGCTTTGAACTTGGTGTTGAACTCAACAGTCAAGAAGAAGTTATGTCCTGGAAATGTAACGTTAGTTATATACTTTATAGCTATCGTTTGGGCATACATACTCTCCGAGTATGTTCTTCTCTGCCTAAGAGGCCGGTGTTTCGAATACCCACAGATTCGAATACGGTTCAATATATATATATACATAACTTAACACAAAACTTGACTTGGCATTTAGTTTCTGACAAAGCTATATATATAATTAAAATTACCCCAAATCCAGAAATTCAACCAGACCAGCATAAAAATAATATTAAAACACTACCAAAGGTTTCACTGCTACAAGCAGACTTCATTTAATATTAAGGGTGGATGGGAAGTGAATGGATTTGTGGGTAATGTTTAATATTATATATATTGTGTAGTTTTTGTAGTTCTTTACACTTGAGAAGTCTGCTTGTAGCAGTGAAACCTTTGGTAGTGTTTTAATATTATTTTTATGCTGGTCTGGTTGAATTTTGGATTTGGGGTAATTTTAATTATATATTGACTAGTTTAGCTTTATGCTTGTAATGTTTATATATATATATATATAAGTTCCAACCAGTAACCACCTAAATATTCACAGTAAAATATAGTAATCAATATTTCTCACTGCTGTCAAGGCAACCTTCACACCTTTTAATAGCAATATATATATTGTAACAATTTAAATAAATCAATTGCCATTTGTAACAATATTTATCAATTGCCATTTGTAACAATATTTATAAATTAATATCAATATGTATTTGTAATTATTAAATTAATATAAAAGATATGTATTGGTAACTATAATTTGTAACCATTTCAATATGTCACATTTGTAACCATAATAAATATTTAGATAGGGGAAATTATTAATTATTAGATATATGCCTATCCAATCTGTACCGTTTGTAACTATATCAATTCATCATAGCATAGATAAAGAAATTATAGAATCACTGTGCCACTTGAAAATATCAGCATTAAAGATTCTTGGTATTTATTTATATATTGGGGCAGTCATCTGAACAATAAAACATACTGGCCATTGTCATCTAATAAAAATAATATTAAATATAGCAACTGAATAAAAGTACCCACTGTGAGATTCCTGGAGTGCCTTATGCTTATCTCCAATACTAGATTCTTCTAACAAAGAATCCTTCTATCCTTCTTTCCAAATATATAAGACCATTCATGGTCATATGCACACACTGGTGCTATTCATGACAACTTATAAAAAAAATATATTTTATAAAACTAATATTATGAAGTTGGAAAGGGATGGTATCACTCTTTATTCAGTTTAGCTAAGTACATGTGTTTTCCCATGAGCGCCACTAGATTGTTTTCAATCTAGATAAGTATCTATTTATAGTGTACTTGAGTTCAAACTCATTCAGTACATATTTATTACACATGACTTGGATGACTATTGAACAAAATGACATTCTTACATTTTATCTATATTGATAAAATTACAGGATCCCAATATTACCACAGTTTATACTATAGATCAAAGATTCTTATAGACATTGCTAGCTCATTAACGTATATTGATGAACAGACATGTATAATCCTATTAATGGCTTCCAAACAAGCATGTGAAGACCATTATTGATATTGATGGCCATTTAACTAGATTATTTATCACAATAAAGGTAATAATGATGATGATGATAATAATATCATAATAATGATAATAATAGTGGTATCATAATAATGATTATAATGGTGATGATGATACCAGCCATGGCTTATCAATAAACTCACAACAATAAATTCATCTTTATAAACTTATAGGCATCTATTAAAATTATCCTATTTCATACTGGGATTTAATAATATTAATGGTGATGATTGATCATCATGAATCTCTTTGCATAATATTCAATTTTCTATAAACCCCTATTTACTAAAACATATTCATTACGCTAAACATTAAATTTAATGATTATAATTTATTAATGATGATTGATGGCGATCATAACTTTTATATAGTATTATTTGAAACATTTTAAACTAATAACATGATATCCATCTTTGATGAGGATGATCTAAATTCATGGACACAACACAATTTTAGCTTTCTATGTTGAACTATAATTATCAAAATTTGGTTATTCTCAAGCATAATCCTTAAATACCTAAATATCAACATTCTAGTTTACCTATTATTTTGCGGACGCTTAATATTTGCAAGTGATTGCTCAATATATACGAATGGTAATACTTAATAACTGCGAGCAATGATGCTAATTTAAAATGATAGAATTAAGACAAAAAAAAACAAAAACAATATTCTTAATAATAACTCGGAAACCAATTATGATATATAATTATATTTTATTAACACTACTACTCTTTCTTTCCTTCTTTACAGTTAAATCGACAATTAAATAAATGGCTTATTAATATAAAAATTCATATAAGTATAAGCAAATAAACTTAATATATAGGTTTGTCACTTCTTGATATCTCAAAATAAGCTGACTTAAATCAATATTAAAAAAAAATACATATTCTATAAATGCTTATTTAAGAATTTTCTTACTTATCATATCATAAAATAAATTTCAGGTGTAACTTGTATATGTTATTTCATTTCCATTCAAATGTAATGCCCTACTTTTTAATTTACCATTTTAAACTAATCATATATAACCTATTCTTTGATGTGTTTGGATAAACAGTTACACATTCACGCATTCGGTAATGTTAACATATATGTTTAAAATGTATACCCAAAAATTACATATATAAAAATATCTCTTTTTCCTTTGCAACCTTATAGCGAAAGAAAATAAAATACATATATTAATTTTTTAATATGCAACAAGATAAAATAAAAATAAAAAACATTATTAATGCATATATTTATAGGTTGCTCATTATCATTAACAACTGAAGAACAATAAAAAAAAACATTTCAACATTACAATATATAATAAAAAAAAAAAAGAAAATTTAAGTTTAAAGATTTAAACTATGTTTGTGCTATGTAGTGAGATATTGCAAATAACTATAGATAAACAAGTCTTTAATGTTTCTGTATCAAAAAAGAAAATTGCTTTGACCAGTAAATTAAGGTTTACTTTTAATAAGTAAAAGAATAAAATCGGTTAAAGAAAGTTCATATTTACCCGTCTACTTTTTACTTCTTATTAATGTCCTGAATTTGAATTCTCAGACTGCTTTTCTTTGCTCACCAATAACAACAACAACAAAAAAAAAAGAAAGTTATTGCAGATACTTTTAAGATAATGCTGAATCAATTGACTTTGCTTGTTTCTTCAATTCCATTATTATTTACTGTTGATTGGCTTCCTTCTACCATTTAAAAAAAAATTATTATAAGTACTTTGAATAAGTAGGTACCGGTGGATTTGCTTGTCTCTCTCCTTTAAAAAAAATAATTGCTGTCGACACTTTAGATGATTGAGGTAAATCAACAAAAATTTGATTTATGGCTTCAAACTTGGTTCTACATGGCTGTTATGGATTTTCTTTTCCTCCTATTTCCTCTTCTCCATTGGTTCGAAGGCAATGAGCTTTTAAAAAGACAGGAACTAGGAACAAAGCATTCCATATAGCTTGCGTGGTTGGCTTCAAAATTTATCATTTTGTTGGTTATTTCTGGATACATGATTTCATAGACAGATCAGCGATTTTGAACTCTTTCTGTATTAACCAGGAAGCAGAAAAAATGGTTTAGCAATGCAGAGGCATAGTCTTATGCATAACCAAATATGTTAATATCATTTTTATAATTATTACTAACTTATAATAAATTCAATCTTGTTCCATTTCTCTCCTATTCTTTAATATTGCTTGAAAATTGCTTTATATAAGCGCACATTTCATTTGCTCTTTTTTTTCAACTTACAAGGAGTGAAAAAAAAAATTAAAGCGTTCACTCTCTTTTAAAAAAAAAATCCCCGCTTACATTTCTGCTTAAGAATAATAACAAGGAAGGACCGACTGAGTTGAGTCTCAAAATAATAATCATAATTTGAGTGACTCTCACTCTAAAAAAATTTAAGACTGACTGATCATCTCTTTAAAAAATTTAAGACTGACTGATCATCTCTCTAAAAAAAAATTTATAACTGACTGATTAAAAAAATTGTTTTAATCATTTATATCGCGAATTTCAACCAAAGAAAAAAAAAAACATCTGGAAATCTTTATCTTAAAAAAAAATCAAAGCTTCACAAGTTTGACTTAAAATTGATCGCTATCTACATCAAAGCACCTCTTTTGTAAAAATAATTTTAAGATACAGATAACAACAAAGCTGGCGATCTATAGCCATCAGAAATAAGTGTAAAAGCATCTTTGTGTTTGTACAGATCTATTCATTGTTTCACACGTGTACAATTTTTATCTTCTAACCTAACAATCTTAACTGCTTTATTTCACACTTTTCTGATTTACTCTCTTTTAACAAAATGAAAGTTAAATAAATTTAACACATTATTTAATAATAAAAAATATTATATAATAAATCACAAAAAGAACTGCTTATTCATAATAATAAATCTATACATATAAATCTCTGTATGTATAAAAGAATAAAAAAAAATTTTTTTTTTTTTAAATAATTGAATACTATATATATCTACAATATATATATATATATATATATAAAGATGAGCAGATTTAATAAGATTACAAACAAGAGCAAAAACTATTACATTTCAGATACAAATAGAGTTTTATTTATATATAGCCTACTTCTAACTTTCATCCATTTATTATTCATATTCAAATCTATGCAAGTAAAGAATATTAAGTTAGATGCTTGATATACAATAAATACAACTTTGAGTGAGAAATAGACTCTCCCACAAAAGTTAGAACCTAAGTCATATATAAATGAGGTTGTGCTTATATCTGGCTTGCAATAATTTCTGCTCTTGTTTACAAACTTATTATATCTACTAATCTTTATTTTATATCAGAGACAGCTAATACCATTGAGCACTCTGATATTGTGAGCAGTCTATTAAATAAAGGAATAAAGAAACGTTTACTAACAGTAGTTGGTACATTAGCACAGACTAGAAATGACATACAGTGTTGGGAAAATGTTCTTTTTATTACAATACATATATATTGTACCAATCAGAATTGTATCTTCATCTAACAAGAGCTAGCATCTAGGCAAAAGTACGTAGAGCCCAATCATATGCAAGATACATAAATCAAGAATAATCATGAACTCTGCCCTATTGCCTATTTTCCAAATCTATAACATTACGAACAACACTTCTGATGATAACAAATGAAATTTCTATTAATTCTGGTTCCAGAGCATCAGTGGAGAAACAAAAGACCTATAGGAAAATTCGTTAACTTGACCTGTGAAACCCCCTCCCACTCAGATGAGCTACCCATCACTATCTTGCAATTTGCTATGAATCATTCACAAATGTCATAGATTAGCTTAAAACAAGTGGACTTGATAATATATGATGCAATACAATCACTGATGTGCATACATGGAAGGAACAAAATTATGACCAAAGGATAACTTATAATAATAATAAATCGGTTAGAATTTGGGTAAACAAATATGAATAATATAAAAGAAATATATATGCAGTGAATCTATTTACAAATAATTAATATTATCTGGGTTTCCCATAATTATAGGTGTTGATTTGCGTATTCCAAAATGACATATTGAAACAGATTAATGATTAATTAATATGCAAATATCAGGCACATATATGAATACAATCAATAAACTGTCAAAAAGATGCAGCTTAATATGCTAATGAAAGATATCAATTTTATGAGGCTTTTATTCTGAATGCTGTGATCTATTCAATAAAAACATAATGATTTGATGACTTTCAAATACACGTAATTTGGTGTTATTAGTTTAGCACAATGGCAAATTAAAGTATAGTATAAATTATAAAATTTATACTGTTCTTAACGAATTTTCATTAATCATTTAAAAAAACCATTTTATTTGTGCAGTTTGTTTCATTATTAGATTTTAGTAGAGTTTGCTGAACGTTACTTCTAAGCACATCTAAAAATCATTTAATGAGAGGGCAGATAGCTTAAATAAGCTTTAAAATGTGACGTTTCTAACTCATCAAACAGAAATAAATGAATGATTGAGCTGGTTTATAAAATCATAGGATTACAACTTATAGATTAATAGTGGGGAATGTAAAATATTAATAAGTGCGTTGCTGACCGATATTATAATGCCAGAAAAGGGACGAGAGACTTTATCAACTTAAACAAACGTAAAGCTCATCTATACCTGTGACAGATGGCATCTAAGGAAATGGTTGGTAGGAATTCCATGGTTTTGGGGTTTTCTGATGTTACCCATGTAAAATCTAGCTATAATCTGACACAACCCATGAAGTCAGTGCTTCCAAAATCCTTCAAGAAATGTGCCTTATTAAATAAATCCAGGATCTCCATGGAGTGGTTTGACAAAGCAAGATATAAATTTAATAACGTTATCAAGGGTAAGCAACGCTAAAGGTTTCAGGTCTGTAATGATGCTGATGTATTAAGGCCTTAGTTAATAATAAAATCTGGCATAAACCATCCTTAATGATATGTAATTCATCTTAAATACTGGTTAGAAAGTCAAACATAAAAGGGAGGACTACATAGTTCCCAGCATTAAACAAATATCAATACGCTTGACAAGTAGAAATTTTAATTAAAAGTATCACATTGGATGGCATGATAAGAAAAGGATAGATTACTAGCAAAGGTAAGGTCACAAAGCTTTAATTTACTCAATATTAAAATTCACCAAATCAAATAGCGTTAAATAATAGTAAATTGATATCTTTAAATATGGCAACGAATGGTATGCCTTGAAATACATAGAACAATTCAATAATATTATTTAATTGAGTGAACTTTGGGGCTTAGTAAGAAAGCTTATATTTAATTATTTAAGATTCTGTAATGACAGAATAGAAAATTAAGACAAGAACGGTTCGCTAGATTGCATTATTAGCATATTAAAATATATATAATCAAACATAAAATCAAGTTAAAAGTTTGCCGCATTTAAAATAATAAGATAGCAAAAGTGAAACCTAGCAAGTATGTTTAAAAATAAAAGATAGATTTGTGCGTTAGAGAAAGTTAATATTTTAGGACATTAGTAATAATTGGCTTTACATCACCGATTATGAAATACACAGAGTTACATTTTAAATGCTTTAAAGCACAAAGATGGAAGTTTTAAAGTTACATTTTAAAATAAAATAAAAAGCACATAGATGGAGGTTTTAAAGTTATATTTTAAGAATATTAAAAAGCACATAGACGGAGATTTTAAAGTTTATATTTGTGGCAGAGGATTACCTTCTGTTATTTGAAGACTTGACGGCCGTATACACGTATGGGGAAATAATTAAAAAAAATACAGTCAGCAAGGCAGGTTTTTGGAAAAATAATGGTGGGCATCCTTTCAGAGTTAGCTTAAAAGTTCATTTAAACAGTCTTTAAGTGGCGATGGCATAGGAGTATAGCGATATGTGGCTGATCCTGGGAAGATCAGGAAAGCAAATTTCTTCCCTCTACTCATGAGGCATATTTTTTAAAATTTGAGTGACATAGGTTCATCCTGCAATACTTCTGAAAATAAAGCACAGAATGTTTAACATTGAAATTTGGGCTGTATTTATATGCCACGAAAACCTTCTATAACTTTCTATATTTCCTGCCACTGGCGAGACCCGGATGTGCATTAACTGACTGAAATGCACTTATCCTTTGTTACTGTTATATTTTAAAGATGACGATGAGTTAAGCTCCAGAGAGTATTGTTTCAATCCATTTCGAATTGGAAATAGATCCATGAGATATATTTTCTATTAACGTAGAATTTTCTAAAATAAAATCTATTTTAATAAAGACATTTTAAATTTAAACAAGGCATGTTCTTTTGTTTGAAAATTTCAGTTATATTCTAATTACTCTCTAGAACGTTCTCTGGTATTACGTCAGTTTAAATAAAATAATACACGAATAAAAAAAACACAACTGAAACATATTTAATAAAATATAACTATACCAAACTAAAACATATTTAATAAAATATAATTATACTATTTATCTGTGTCACATATGCACACATACACAGCTATTTACAGTGATGGAAATTTTAAATATTTCAGTATTAAATTTGTATTATTTAATCAAAAAAAATGCTTAACTAACAAAAGGAGGGGGAAATAATCACATGTATATGTGTATGTGCACTCCTAGTGATTTACTAGTACAAAACCAAGTTTGAACCTCTTGTTGAAGGTTCCTAATATCACCAGACTGTGAAACAAAATATGTGTAATAGATTTTCTGCTTCAATATATATATATGTATGTATTTATAAAGTCAGATAAAATAATCAAAATACTCTGGAATAGATTTTACAATATTCAATATATCAATATAAAAAAATAGGCAGTATATGCCATCCTGATTAGTATTTAACAGTTAAAATTTAAACTTTAAATTGTAACTGTTAAATGCTACTGAGAATGGCATTAACTGCCATAAGCTAGCTATTGCTATTATTAATTGTTAATGTTGGTATATTGAATATTGTAGAGTTTATTCTCAAGTATTTTGATTATATATACGTATATATATATAAAATTAATGGTAAATGCATTTACTGTTAATTTTTAAAAAGTATATATTTATTATAACTGGTATAACAATATTAAAAAAACTCTAGCCACCCACCCACACTAGTGCAGTTCAACTATTAAGATACTTCTTTATAATGGCTGAGCAATAATTATAAAAAAAATTTCACTTCTCTCTTGCTTGTCATAAATATTCACAAACACATCAATATCCAACACAAGAAAGTGCCATTAGATTTATAGCCTAAAATATGAAAGTTTACTAGTAATGATCTTAAGAATAAGTTCCTTTACAGTCATACCATTACTCATAGACATTTCAGATTGCCTCTGGATAGTGGAGAGAAGAATCTCTTTAGAAATATCAATTGGCAAAGCAGACAAAAGTAAACAAATACTAAAATTTATCTAACTATAAACAAACCAAAGTTTATAGATAGTTCAATATAATAAAGTTCAAGTACAAACTAAAATATTCCCTTTTGATATCTGGCAGCTTTAAATATTTATATTCACAAAAATTGTATATAAGCTGTATCATTTCTGAAGATTATTACTTTATTATTTATCAGATTCTGTTAGATATGTGAGCTAAGTAAAAATGTATACACATATATTTCACTTGAGCATTAAAGAGTAAGCAATGATAAAGAAGTCTGAATTCACTATAAATTTTCATAACCTGAAGGCTATTACAAATCAGACCTATACCCTATACATTTGGTCCCATGTAATTTTAAAAATAACCAACAATAAATAGCCTCTAAATATTCATAGCACAAAGCAAAATAACATTCATGAAGAGAAATGTCTCTATCTAAAGTAATATCAAGATCTGTGAAGACTTCAAGCAGGAATAATATATCATGGGAAGGTAAACAAACATATACAAAATATGAGTGCAGCAGATAAATTATCTATGGATCCTAATATGAAATGCACCCACACAGACATATATATACAAATCATTAATTTCAGATGCATAACAGGGAAACTGTAGAAATTTAAGGACAATAAAATCAACTTATTGAATAATTTATATATGTGCACACTGTGTTAGACACACATATATCTTGGCTTACATTATTGATTTTGAAAATCTTCAGAGAGACCCTAAATTTTAATTATACTAAATTTTAACTATTAAAAACAACCCAATCTTTTTAATTTTTTTAAACTTTTTTTAAGAGAAAGATTAATCTAAAATTAAATGTTGATTCTTTTAAAACTTAATTTTGATTTCTAAAATCACAGAAGTAATTTTAAAACTCATGTAAAGGAAAATAAAATAAAATTTTTAAGAAACTAAATTAATTTTCTTTTATATCTCAAATATTTAAAAATGTAAACTATTATAGTATATACAAAAATAAAAAAGTATTTAAGATATTTAAAACATGCCATACATTAAATAACTGGAATTAAATGTTGTAAAATGGATTAAAAATAAGTTAATATATAAAATAAAGACAATAAAATCTTCTAAATCAAATTATAAGTAAAACTGGCTTGTTGGTAATGAAAGTTTAAAAGTTTATCAAATAGTTCATAAAATAAGCATGTCTTGCATTGGTGGTCGAGAGGTCAGTGCAACTGCCTTACAAGCAGTTGCCCAAGTTGTGGTTTGTGTCCCAGCCAATGCTATGACACTTGAAAAAAAGCAAGTTACCTTTAGTTCAAGATATGGCCTAGCAGATATTATTATTATTTATAAAAATGGAATTATACTTATAAAACAAGGCAAAACTCTCTCCATACAGTAGTGCCACCCTGTGCCAACCAGAGTAATCAATGGATGCCAGAAGGCTTGTGCATAAAATCTCTATCTAATGCCTACTCATCCAATATCCCCAGACTATTTTCTGGCCTGTGGCCATCATCAGTGAAGAGCCTTGGATCTAGATGCAGTGCTCTCAGATTCAAAGCTCCTCACTGATGATGGCCACAAGCCAGAAACTAGTCTAGGGATATTGGATGAGTAGGCATTAGATAGGGATTTTATGTACAAACCTTCTGGCATCCATTGATTACTCTGATTGGCACAGGGTGGCACTACAGTATGGAGAGAATTTTGTCTTGTTTAATAACAATTATGTGCTAGTATGAGATAGTTATCATGTGATGTAATTATACTTATAAACATACATTTGCAAAAATAAAGCTCTTTGCTGGTTTGTTAACAGCCTTTCTATTTATCAGTTTCAAATCTTAGTCACAATTAGACTATGTTTACAAGTAGAGTTGGTATGAATTTTTTTACTATTGAAAAGCATATCTGTTTAAACATCACATGGTCACCATCTCTTATACTAGCACAATTGTTGTAAACAAAGGCAAAACTTTCCATATAGTGGTGCCACCCTGTGCCAACCAGAGTAATCAATAAATGCCAGAAGGCTTGTGGATGAGTAGGCACTAGATAGGGATTTTATGCACAATCCTTCTGGCATCCATTGATTACTCTGGTTGGCACAGGGTGGCACCACTATATGAAAAGTTTTGCCTTTGTTCATATCTGTTTAACTGCATATGTGAAGAAAACTGGCACAGCTTAGAATTAAATTCAGCATGCAGAGTTTGACATCCTAATGATCATGAACTTTATATTGGAGAAGTGAAATTCTTTTTGCCATGGTCAGCAATCCATGTTGAATCTTTCAAAGTTGCTGATAAAGATTCTGTTTACTCCATGTAAAGTAGGCAAAAACAAAAACAAAGTTATTTTCCATGTTGGCCTTTTTATATTTATTATCAACTTTGCAAATCACATTTTTTAAAATTAACAAACCAGCAATTCTTTTAATTACTCATGTTTATAAAATTCTTTAATTAAATAAGTTCACATTTTATACATAAAACAGGCAAAACTCACTGTACGTATTGCCACACACAGCAAGCTAGAGTAATCAATGGATGCCAGAAGGCTTGTGTATAAAATCAATTTCTAATGCCTACTTATCTAATATCCCCAGACTAGTTTCTGGCTTATGGCCTTTATCAGTGAGGAGCCTTGGTTCTGAGAGCACTGCACATAGATCTTAGTATCTAATGCAACCCTCTCAGTTCCAAGGCTCCTCACGGATGAAGGCCATAAGCTAGAAACTAGTCTGGGGATATTGGATGAGTAGGCATTAGATGGATATTTTATGCACAAGCCTTCTGGCATCCATTGATTACTCTAGCTTGCTGTGTGTGGAATACGTATAATGAGTTTTGCCTGTTTTAATAACAGTTATAAGCAAGCATAAGAAATGATGATTGTGTTATGTTTATACATACTTAATCATCTTAATCCTTAAAATATGCTTAATTGAAATTTAAAACATTTTCAAAACATGAAACAAAGCCTAAAAAAATTGGTTTTTCAAGAATTTCAAATAATAAAAAGACAAGCTATTTAAGTAAAATTTTCTGGAATAATATTTAATTAAGCTTTGTTTCTATAACATAATTTTTAAAACATATTTTTTTGAAATCAATTTAGTTAAAGCAAATCAATTTATTTTTTTCGAAACTAAATTTAAATTGACTCATTTTTATTCTAAGCACAGACTTGTATCAATGTGTGTGTGCTTACATAATACGAAGCAAAATCGACCTCAGGGTGGCCTTTGAGCATTCTATCAGATTTTCAATTGGATGGACGCTTGAAGAGTTGGAGTGTGGAGTTGATTGAAGCCTGTTCATTAAAGTATGAGGATTGGCTATCTTAATATATATCTGAGCACTTATAGCGTATATGTGTAGAGATGATAATCTGGACCAACTGGTGATTGCTGGTTTAGCATGAAATACGTATATTGGTGAACATATAAGGGTTCAAGTGTATCAGTGTTATGAGATAGTGTGGAGCATGGTGGGTCGTGTGAAAGTCTGTGCTCATATACCCTATGTATTACATATATAGACACAGGTATATAATAAGCCTGTGTGTTTCAGCTAATACAAATCTATATTAAAAAAGTTAACTGACTTTAAAAAACCTGAATTTAATTTACATTTGCCAATTACTATATTTGTAAAACAAATTATAGATTGAGATCGATCACTATCTATTTCAATATATAAAATCAGCATACATATAAATGATCTTAAACAGTATTACAACAGAAAAATAAAGATTGGAAATATAGTACATATAAATGAACTTGGCTAGATACATAAACTAACTGATACAAATATGTAAAGTCAACAAGCTGAATATGTATCAATGAACTTTCCTATAAGTATACTTATAAATATTTATTATAATTACTAAATAGAAAGAACATTAAACATTATAGCTGCACATAGTATTTAAGGTGAACAATATTTTTAACTTAGAATATTCATAAAGTATAAATATTTATAATTAATGGTAGAAATTCATAATGTTGAACAAATATGTAACATAGTAATAAATCTCCAACAATGGCTATATAAAAGTATCATTTCCTAGTATCAAAGTTAATCAAATTACAAATGAATGAAGCAGCAATAAAAATCACAAATTATGTGTTTTCCCCTCTGCATATCATTGTTTTAATCTATAATCAATATAAGAACTTGAGTAACAAATAAAATTGGATATTTTTTTTGCAATTTTATTACTTTGAAATGAAAATCTAGACGGAATTCAAAGATGCTTTAGATATATTATAAAAATTAAATATTTTTTATTTTATCTATGTTTGGTGTTTTATAGTTATATATATATATACACTCATGTTTTTTTTTTATCAACATGAAGTTTGTTAAACCACTCAATCAGATACTATAGTTTGAGATTAAAATTTAACCCGAAACAAAAGAATACTTGAATATAAACTTAGTAATTGAAATCAATTTTTCTTTTTAACAAATAATAACAACCACAACAATAATAATAACAACAACAACAATAATAATTGTAATAAACAAAAAAACATTTTATCTTTATTCTATTTTTTATTTGTCATTTTTTAATATTTATTTTATATTTAATAATCCATTTTTTTAAATTATAATTTAAGAAGTAAATATAGTTAGATATTATAGCATTCACTAAAGGGTGAGCTATATAAATAGAATAGAAAGAGAGTGGTTAAATGGAATTATTTTAAAACAATTTTAAAAACAAATTAATAATAAAAAAGAGAAAATTATTACAGTTTGTTAAAAAAAGAATAGTTTTAAAATAAAAGAAAAAAGTTGCACAAATTAAGTTGAAAAAAAAAAACATATTTTTTTGCTTTTAATTAAATGAGATAAACAATTAAAATCCATTTTTCCTGTCTTTAGAAAATTTTTATTTATAAAAAAAGCAAACAAACAAGAGAAATAATTTGTTTCTTTTATGTTTCAAAGAAAGAACTTTATTGATGACCAAAGGGTTAAATTTGCTATAAGCCACTCCGTATACATATGTTTACATTGCTAGGGAATGGAGCAAGTTTAATTGTGTATATATGATTGAACAAAAATAAAATTAATTAGGAGAGAAAGGTATTTAAACATTATTGAATTTGTTGAATGTGTTTTTAGAATTATGAATTTTGGGATAGGCTTGGTAGTTAGTCTATTCATTTACTAATTTTTTTTGGATATGTTTTATGCAAATGCCTTTAAGGGGAGAGTGCAAATATATATGTATACGTTACATTTGTGAGCATTACTTGCTGTAATCTGAGTTCTCAAAAGTCTTGTAATTGCAAACATCAACTTATATATCTATTGCGGTGCTGGGTTTAATCTGCTTTCCAGTGTTTGAGTCCTGATTTTGTTGTTACAGTCTTCTATATCAATACTAGGCAGTCAACGACAACATTCTCTGTATTTTTATTTGTAGATACATGTCACATCTTTTGGAGAAAAATATTGGTTGATGACATAGATTGGCAGTTATATGGAGCCACCTTAGAGGTTTGACTATTGTGTTATCAGTGACCAGGTTGCTGCGAAAATGTTTGGATGTATAATTGAAACAATAGTTTCTTATACTTTCGTTGAGTTTAAACATAATTTAAAAAAAGGAAAAGATTTAATTAAGTTTTCATTTTGTTAGTTTTGTTGAATAGTATATAATTATTTGAAATATAATTAAAATAATAGGTTAAAAAAATTGTTTAAAATTATTATCTCAGGAAACCTAATGGAATTAAATATTTTACAAATTTGACATTATTCGGATTAGGTAGATTTATATACTTTAATTAATTAAAGTAATGAAAATTAAAAGATAAGATGAAGTGGGGCTCACTCAACTTAAACAATGGTTAATTTATGCATAAAAGGTCATTAAAATTTTATTATTCTATTGCTATTTGTGTCTTTCACTCAGGCTTATAGTCTGCAGAAAATATATTTGTGATTGCTGTCCAACAAATTTCAAATATTAGGGGAAAGCTGGGTTCTGCTTTAACATGTTCTGTGTAATGAATAACTGCTAATGTTTCAAAGTTATAACCAAGATGTATTACTAAATTTATCACATGTATGTCCATTAGTTGGGACGCAGTTATTTAAAGATTATTCACCAAAATCCTGAAATGAAACCAAACTTAAAACTGCCATTGATGAATAGAGTTTGTCCTGCATTAGATACTATGTTTGCCTAAAATATATCAAATGAAAACCATCTCTTATGAAGCATGTGTATGTATAGCTATTGGAAGGAACCTGACTTGAGTTTATTTCTACGGTGTAAAACAAACTGAAGAAAAACCATAATTTCTTTTAAAAAAAGAAGCTAAATCTATAGGAATAGACTCTATAAAGCCAGTTAAATGAAGGAAAACCAAAAGAAGACTGGACAAATGTTGAGCTCATCAAAAGGCCTTCAAGAACATTCATAGAGGTGATCAGCAAAGTAAATGGTAAGAGTTTTAATTACTTGGCCCATAGTTTTTTCATTTATACACTCAAATTCAAGCAGATGCTGATATAGTTTTATTGTTATTATTTGTATTGTTGTTAATAGTACTAGGCTAACCCAAATGCATGTTGGGAAGAATTGTAATTATTCAATGAATATTATTATTGCACAATAAGCATTTGTTTTGTTAATTATTATCATGACCTCCATTCTCTTAATTTCTCACCACTCAAAATTAGCAAACTATTTACCGTAAGATATATATATATATATATATTGTTTGTAGAATATATTTCTTATTTACCGTATAGATATATATATATATATATATTGTTTGTAGAATATATTTCTTATTTTAAAAAGATCTAATTATGATAGGCAATGAGACAGGATTTCTTTTATTCAATAGAACTAGTTGTGATTATGCACTGAAGAGAGTTCAAACTCCTCCCACTAATATTCCCGATATTCAGGATGGTGCCCTGATGTCAATCAAATATAAATGCATATATTCATGGGAGATTTCCCTTCTAGTTAAGTAAGAGTGGGGCAATTGGTCTTGAAATGTGGCTGTAGTTTATGAGATTTCAAAGGTCATGCTCGGTCAAGACATTAGTATAATTTTATAAATTATATTTTCCCTCTTGCTTTAACTCCTCATTTTTCATGATGGTTATAATGCAGATCTAAGCTTCTCTGCATTCTTTTATAAATATTTATGATAATCACACACAAGTTCTTGTTAAGCAAATATAAGACATTACATTCACTTTAATGTTAAACCACCTAACATCACATGATCACCATTTCTTATTCTTGCTTATAACTATTATTAAAACAGGCAAAGCTCTCCATATAGTAGTATCAGTGCAATCCAGAATAATCAATGGATGCCAGTAGTGTCTACTCATCCAATATCTCCAGACTAGTTTTGAGCTTGTAGCTTTCATCAGTAAGATGCCTTGGATTTGAGAGTGAGAAGCCTTGGATTTGAGGGATCTAAGTACAGTGCTCTCAAATCCAAGGCTCCTCACTGATGAAAGCCTCAAGCTAAAAATTAGTATGGGGATATTGGATGAGTAGGCACTAGGTAGGGATTTTATGCACAAATCCTCTGGCATCCATTGATTACTCTGGCTTGCACTGAGTGGCACTATTGTATGGAGAGTTTTGCCTGTTTTAACACTTTAATGTTCCCACCAACTATATTCTCACAACCATATATTTCATTGTTTAGCAATTTAAGTTTCATAGATATTGTGGGAAAATTGTTTAAGATGATGGTAATAGTATGAAAACTGAACCCTACTGTCTGATGGTGCTGTTTTTCACAAAACTCACATCAGTATACCATTTTAGTGGCCTTAACTTATGGCTGACAGTACAAAAGTGTTTTTTGAGCCTAACAGGCTGCCTGAGGGTAATGTATTCTATGATTACATAATGAAATACTATGTCCATTGCATTGCGACAGTATTCGTCAAGTGAGCACTCTTGAACTCTCGCTACAGTCTGATTTGATGGTGGTCATATTTGAAAGAGATGAAACTCTGCAAAAATTCATTGTCAGAAATTTTTTAGAAAGCATAGTGGAATTAGTATTTTATATTAAGAATTTTCATGTCATCATACACACTTCCCTATGCTTTTGAACTGCACACAACTTGAAAAGATTTATCTTTTCAGCAGAGTTTTTTCCGATTTCACATGCAAATGCCCGTTTATGTGCAAATCCGTGTAAGAACTGTCAAATGACATCTGCAAGTTGTCCAAATTGGTCAAAGCTGAATGAATTGCCAGCCAGCCACACAAGTGGATGCACAATATTGTGTTTCACCAGAAAGAGAAACTCCTGCAAGCGTACCTATGTAGGTCTGCATAAGAGAAGTTGTTGGTTTGAAGGCTCCAAAATCCTGTTACTTACAGCTTTGAGGCTTCCCTGTTATTTTATTTGCGTGTTACTTTTGGCTGCTGTTTTTTATGCCCAGAAAATGGTGTTTTATTTATTTTTTACTAGTTTTGGTTCATAACTTGTCTAAAGTTTCATTTCTTTTTGATTCAATAAATTATTTTATGGGGAAACTTGTTGTTTTTGTTGTTCACATGATTATAAAGTAGATAGGTAATATTTGATAAGTTTCATTAACAGTTAAAGTAGATAATATTTTATTATACCCCCAAAAAATGAAGTGTGTAAGAGTTTATTCAAAAGGCCCCACCAAAAAAAAAAAATAATAATAAAGAACTGTGTGGTAACATAATAAAATGTTAAAAAAGAAAATCCAAAAAAAGTCGATAATTAAAAATCAAAACAAACCTTCCCCACCCCCACCCCCACCCCCCCAGCTTAAAAAAAAGTGTTCTTTAAAAACGAACTATTTATGTCTTTTTTTTTAAATTAAAGCCCAAAAAATTATGGAAGAACTTTTTGCTATCATATAAAGCTTTCTGTAGCATAAAAATTTGAAACAAAAAAAAAAGCCTCGTAATAAATTAACCAAAAAAAAAAAAGACGAAAATTTAAAATCAAAACAACCCCTCCACCCTCTAAAAAACCAAGTGGTGGTTTATTCAAAGGTACCGAATTGTTGAAGTCTTTCAGCAAATCAAAAGATCAACTAAAAAAAGAAGATAAGTTAAAAGCAAACAACCAACCCCCCTCCACCATCTAAAAGCAATAAAGTGTTTGTTACTGTATTTTTGTTAAACAAACTGATGGAGGTTAATTGATAATTTAAAAGAAAACCAACACTCCTATACCATCTAAAAACAAAGTGTTTGTTTTTTTAAAAAAAAAAGAATCAAAAAAAAAAACATGTAAAAAAAAAATTGGGTTTACCATAAGTAATATTATGTAAAGAAATCTATGGACAGTTAGTCGTTAATTTACAAACAAATCAACACCCCTAGACCATCTAAAAACAAAGTATTTGTTTATTAAAAACAAAAAAAACCCAGGTGGAATAAAAAAAAAAACTTTGGTGGTTTACCGTCACCGCCGAAAAAAAAATAAATCTTTTACCGTAATATTATGTAAACAAACAGATGGCCCGTGAATTGAGTGAAAAAGAGTGCCATCAGATGGTAGGGTTCAGTATTCATACTATTACCAAGATGATTTATTTAATAGAACTATCGAACTAAATCATATGATTTTGATAATGTGCAATTTTGATTATGCATTGTTATGGAAAGATTTTATAACTTTACTAAGCATAACAGCAAGAAAGATGACTTTGAAACTCTATGATAAATGCTGGTGATCCCTATGAAATATCCATTGTTCTGGCCTTATGAGCAACTGAATATTATTAAATAATTATATTTTATATATTCTTTCAAATTGCCCTTCTTATCAAAGGGTCTTATCACCTTTCATGATGCGATTCTTATTTCTGCAAAGAGTTATATAGATTAATTTTGCATTTATCCTTACAAACAGTATCTGAACTAATACTAAAATTTTCAACCATTAATCAATGACCATCAATTATCGGAATACACATTCAATTCTTGATTTTCTGAATGATACTCTTAAGAAGTACATCTTCATATTAATGATTTGTTCTCTTTTTAAATTTCAGACATAACATTTTATAAACACTTGTACATACTTCTTATTTCACGAATCTTCTAGAATAGCTATAAAACAAATTTTTGAATAGACATCAAACATCTAAATGAAATGGTCATGGATAATGTCATTTTTTAATTAAATATTTATAGGACAGCACACACACACACCTTTATTTAATGTACACCTGGGTCTTGTTTTATGCGATGGATAGGTTCCTCAGAAAACACGTGCAAACGAAATCGTACAAAAATAGACGTAAATTACCTTGAAAAAGGGGGGATACGGACTGTGATTTTTCAAAACTCGCGTAAAAGCAAAGCACCAACGTAAAATTTACTTTAAAATTCATGCAAAAAAAAATAAGGAAATAAAATATGACTAATAAAAAATTTCAAATTTGAAAAAAATTGATACAAGACAAACTTTTTTTAACTATAATATTTAATTTTATTTAAAACAATATATTTTTATGCATAATTTACAGTAATTTATATTTTTTTATACATGTTTTAATTATTATCGCTATTTTCCGGTAAAAAGGTTCGTTGGCAAACTGATAAAAAAATCATATTCTTCACAAGATGAAATACAACTAGCACCATGTTGTGTTAATTAATGGTTTTCTGGTGACAACATAATTAATAATTAATCTAACAACTAAAAATTAAATTCTTATTTTTGTCTTTAATTTTCAATTTTAATTGTGCCAACTGCTATTACTCATCTTTTAAACATAAACTTGCGGACACTAAATGATTAATAATTGATTAAACGTTCTTTTTTAAAAAGCAAAAACAGAATGTGATTTAAAATGCAAAATTAACACGCACAATGTTTGAACAAATTTACATTATAATCTTGTAAAATTTAATGTGTGTATACATAAAATGTGGAAATCATGATTTTAATTTCATTATTGCATAAAATCTTGCTATTATAAAGCACTGAAAATATTGAAATTACTAAGTTGAAAGTAAAATTCCAATAATGTGCTATTACTTTCAATATAATGTAAGTGCGCAAAATTTATTATTTAAAGTAATAGCGCAATATCGGAGTTCGACTTCCAGTGAAACACGAATCGCGTAACTTCAAAATCATGTTAAATAAGTCCACGTAAAAAGTGACTCGGGTGTATTTCAAAATATATATGATGCTGTGTGGTTTAGCAGAAGGACCAAATGACAGACTCCCAGACTCTGTGTATAAGGCTTTCTCATCGATTCCCATTCGGCACTCACATGCAAACTTCTTATAAACTTTGAGCTTATTTTTTTAATATATATATTATGATAAATTCTGTCTAATATTATACAAATAATTATGAATAAAATTGAAATTCATGTAACATTACAATACTAGTCAAAAAACAAAATTTTATTATAATTCTTCCACAACCATGGTTTCATCTATTAACAAATAGAGCTTTTGAAATAAAATTCAACAAAAACATACATCATTTATATATATAAAACAAAATAGCTTTCCCATCATTCACTTCAAAAATCAACTTTCTTTCATATCAAAAGATACCTTCATGAGATGTTAAATGAAGTTAGTTTTTGCAGTTAATGATGGGAAGGCTATTTTGTTTTGTATTTATATGTCGAATGTTTTTTGTTGAATTTCATTTGAAAAGGTCTAATTGCTAATAGATGAAACCATGATTGCGGACGAATTTTAGTAAAATTTTATTTTTTGGCTAGTATTGTAATGTTATACGAATTGCTATTTTATATATATTATATGTATATCTTTACCCATAATAATATAAAATATAAATATTGGAGAAATTATTACTATTATATATCTGTTCGTGCGAAACTTTTATAAGGTTTCAAAGATTTAAACTATACGGATATTTTATATATAAAGTTAAAAAAATTCTCTATGATCTTCTTTTAAAATTTGGGTAATTATTTTTCTTTCTACATTCTTTTTTTAAATTTTAGGTTAAAAAAAATTTTAACTCAAAGTTCTCTCTTTTTTCTCCAGATCGGATTTCTTTTCCAGTTATTGTGAAGCTTTAGAATATTTGAGAATATTAATAGTAGATGTATATTAACTCTTTTCATGAAACTATATAATTCTTAAGCATTCACTGATGAAAAGGTATAATAAACATTAACTAATTAAATGCACTGAACCAGCTTTCAACAAAACACTGCCAAAATCATAGTGCCATATATTACATCATGTCAATTATTTAAACATACCCATACAGCATAACTTTACTCAGCACTATGACTCTGGTAGTTTATTGAAATCTGATTCAATGCATTTAATTAGATATAATAAACATCTCCATACTTCCCCATTCTTTTTAAATACATATAAATAAAGATACAATAAGAGGCAAATTATCTTTAAAAACATGCATTTAATTAGTTTATGTTTATTATACCTTTCCATTAGCATTCAAAGTCAACGAGTATTTAAAAATTAATAATAGATGTGTTGGTATGAATAAGTATTTTCAATGAAGCTTCATATTTAATACATTTATATAAAAAGTTGATGATGTAGCTATCTTAAAAAACAACTTTAAATATCATATTGCAAAGAAAAGTCTTCCTCACTAATCTTCTTAGAGAAACGATAAAGAATAAAGAATTATTCACCAAATTTGCTATTTGATGATTAGTAAAAGTTTGGCCAGTTTTTCAACCTTGTTTTGCCATACAGCTGAAAATATGTATACTTATTTACCAGTGAATATTGAATATTGAGCCAAATATACTAAGTCAAGATCCAGACAGATGCATTATGGATAAACATGAAGTCTTTAACACACACACATGTATATGCTAGAATTGGAAAATGATTGAAAGATAAAAGTGATAGGAGTAAATTTGTTTATGGTATCAAACTGAGAGAGCATAAATTTGCAGCATTTGCAAAGAAAAAATTATACATTATGAATTCTTTCTTTGAAAAAAATTCAAAATAGTAATGGACATGAAAATATTCAAATAAAGATACAATAGAATTGAATTATGTTTTGACTAGCAGAAAATATATAATTTGGGATTATAACTTTTTTAATAAGTATGACTTAGTAAGTGGACAGTTGAGATTAAGAGATACAATGTTCTGAAGAAAATTGTTGGAGCAATCGAAACTGTAAACTGTAGAAAAGAATGGAAAATAAAGCATTGTAAAAGTAGTAAGGTGATTGGACAATTGAGTATTATATGGCAAGTGGTCATTGATAAGAGAGATATAAAATGTGTACATGTTACTGTGAAAATAGAGAGACCAATATTTCAAACTTCTAGAAACACTCCAACGAATTTAAATTAGAATTTGCAAATTGTTTACAAATATTAACAGACTTTGAACATGATTCAGGCTTGACTAAAATCAATAAGAAGTTAAATTGATACTCTATTGAGAACTGTATGAAAGGTAGTTGATATAAAAAATGTAGCAGTCACTAGTAAATTTTCAATGGAGACAAAAGACTGTCTAAAGAAAAGAAGTAGTCAAGCTTTGTGGCCTAATGGTTAGTATAGCTGCCTTTCAAGCAGCTGGTCCGGGTTTGCTTCCCAGTCAATGCATTTGACATATGCAAAAAAAAAAAAAAAGAAGTAATATGAAAAATATTTCAAAATTATCCATTAAGAAGAATTGAATATTTGAAGTTTTATAAAATGGTATAAAAAATTAATAATTATATAAAAAAATACAAATATGAAAAGTCAAGAAAAACTATAGAAGAGATTAATAGATTCAAAAAGATATAACAATAATTCATAATTGGATAAAAGTTATTTCAGCAATAAGAAGAAAAGATAGAACGGTTTTAAAAAGGGATAACATTGTGAAATATGTGGAAAAGCTTTATGAAGAATTATATAGTAATAAAAAACATGAAGACAAACTAATCATTACAATTACAACCTCTACTGATTTTCCAAGCATTTAAATGAGATGAGACTTGCAATTACATCTATGAAGAAGAGAAAAGAGGTAGGAAATAATGGAAAGGTTGTTACTGTGTTAAAACAAGCAGGTGAAAAAATAGAAAAAAACTGTAAGCAAAACTATATACCAAATCTATAAATGATAAAGATCTACCAGATGATTGACATAATTGTTAAAGGTATGTGATAAATAAATTACATATATACAGAACTGTTACAGCACTTTTACAAGAAGTATTTTGTGAATTAAATTGAGAAGCTAAGGAAGTAAAAGTAAACGGAGATTATTTATGCTTCAGAGCTTCAGGAAATTTTGCAAGAATTATAAATGAAAGTACAAATAAAATAAAAAGTCTAAAGTAATATTCAATATTTTTTTTCAAAAGAATAAAGATTGTTAATCATAAATTAAAAGAAAGTGACAATCACATAAACTTTGGTTGGGTTATTATCACAAATGGAATCATAATGGATGAAATTAATCATGAAGTGCTTTTGGTAATACTAATTTAATATTAAAAGGACATATGACTAAGTGTTTAATGTATGAATCTGAAACCTTGACATTAACAAGAAAGGCAATATGGAAACTTCAGATCACTCAAAAATATGAAGAGCTATATGTTGGGAGTAACAAGAAAAGATTGAAAACAAAACACCTGAATAAGAAAACAATAGGTATAACCAACATTATTGGAAGAATTAAGAGAATGAAATAGAGCAAGGCTGGATATATCGTTAGTAAGGATGGTAACAGATGGTCAGTTGAAGTCTTAAACTTGATCCCAAGAGATTGAAAATGATGTAGAAAAAGATTAAATGTGAGATAAATAAAAAATATAAGAAAATTTGTTAATGTGATATCGGAGAAGAAAGCTATGGGTTGAAGAACCTGAATTAAACTTGGAGAGATTTTCATTCTGAAATGGAAAATAATAATAATAATAATAATAATAATAATAATGATGATGATGATGATATTAGAAAGACATAAAAAGTTGTTTACAATTAAAAAATAATTTAACCATAACCATATTATGAACGGAGTTTATATCAATGACTATAATAATAAAAAGAGTCCTTTTTAAGACTTTCCTCAGGAGCCAAAATTGTTCATCCTGATCCTATATATATATCAAATTCAATTTACGGCAAAGTTTAATTAGCCGTTACATTCTTTTTATCTTCCATTAATTAATAAAACTCTAACCTCTATGGTTTGTTGTATTTACAAACTGGCAGAATCTGGAATCAAGATTCGTAGGTCGCAGTCCTACTCTCCCACTCTCCGAACTTCTTATTAATTTCCGACGAATAAAACATTCGAATCCTTTTTTTAATAATAAACTCCCGATAATATATTTTACTGTGTGTGTGTGTTGTCTTAATTATTACTATTGAAGATTTAAAATTCGAACCTTTATCTCTATTTGGCTATATTTATTAATCCGGTCATATTTTATTTCGTTTCTATTTAAATTACTAACATTCAAGTACTTAATTCCTGGCTATTATCAATTAATCTATTTTTTTTTTTTGTCTAAACTGTATTCCCTACCTGATTAAGCGCACTCTAGTGACTAAACAATTGAATTGTTATAATCTTGTTACTTGGTTACCAACGGTAATCATTTTTGACATGCGAGTAACTTTACAAATTTGCGTGTATTCTTTCTTAAAACTGAGGTTTCATTGTGGATCATTTTCTGAAAAATTCATTCAAAATAAACTTTGCTATGAAGAAAGGCTAGATTTCTAAACCTGAATTATGGTTGCAAAAGAAAATAAACCGATATGGTGATTTAAGCCATGAATAATAAATTGCAAAACTCAAGTTTTGAAACCAGAGCACTTGTTAAGGCTATTACGAGCGAAATTATAAATCAAGACGATGATTTCTGCAAAAGCCCTACAAATTCTCCCGTACGAATACGGCAAGCGACTCCTATCCCAGCACAAAATTTCGTTGCAGGTAAGCTATGAGTTACACGAATATTTATTTTTAATCTCAGAATTTATTGTAATTTGAATATTGATAGCATTATATAACGATAATAATAATAAAAAAAATAGTTATTATAATTATTATATGAAATTCATAAAACCATATTAATTTTAGGTAATGGTATTTCAATCCAAAATCTACCCTTTTTTTTTAAGATTGTTATGGTCAAATGTGTGTGTGCATGTATTTTCTGAGAATAGAGAGAATATATATAGATATAGTATCTAAACTTTCTCTTATACCAATTTAAAAGTGTTGTTTTAAAAATTATAATAATAATATCCACATTGTGTCAATATAAATCTATTTAAGAGGCTTCATCTTATAGCTTATTAATTTTAAAACGAACTTGTAATATAATAATAACAGTTATACCTCTGAAAAATAATAAGACCACTTCAGAAATATACTGAGGTTTTTCTTTTATAGCTTCCATTGCCTTAATTTCTAGATAAAATAATTAAACCATTTGCTGATCAATATTGTATAACTAGAAAAAGAAACAATGATAGCATATCTGATTGCCATGCATATGACCTGAGTTCAAATTCGGACCAAATAGAAATTTTTTGAACAAGTTTAAAATTTTTTTTCGAGCTTCAGTATAGCCTAATTAACTATATAAAATTTAAATGTGTATCTAATGATTTTTAATTAGAGGGTAAGAAAAAAGTTAAAAAAATTATTTAAATGTTTACCATCTGACAATTGCAAAGCCTGGTATATAATGTTTTCTCCTTTGTTTTTTTGTTTTTTGATGAGAGATTATTTAAGAGACCGATAATCTAAAGGGGATTATTTTAAAAATCATTTTTATCTATCCTCTCTACATTTAGTTGGATGATTAACTACATTGCTTATAAACTTACTATCCAAAGAAAATTTTTCAGCTTTACTTATGAATGGAGTCATAAAAAATAATATTTTTTGATGAACCTCGTCAAGTGCTTGTTAAAGATTATAATGCGACTCTTTTAAATACTGCGGGTAGAATAAATTTACATAAAGAGAATTAATAAGCATATAACCAATTATTATAATAGTCAAGTTGGCCATAATACTTTGTTCCTTAGTTACTTAAACATTATCATATCAATAATTATGCGCTTTTAACGCTTCGTTAAAGAAGTTATATTTATTAATAATTTATTTAAAGCTTAGTTCTTTCAAAGCTCCATGGCTTCATACTCAAAGATGTGTGCGGTCGATAGTGATGAGGGGGAGTATTCAAATTTATGTTAATTAGTTAGATGTTTCAGTATTTTGTTTAAAATATTGTTTGAATTAGTTTGTCCATCTTTTTGAAATGGTGAAACATGTGTCTTTTCTATTAATTGATTGGGTGTCATTATTTATGAAATATGTCTCCTTTATTTTGCACCTATGGTCGTTTCTCTTTTTGCACACTATTCTGGGGTTGGTGGGTTCAAATCTGTGTCCAGTAGCTTTTTTCTTGTTCCAAGAATGCTGATGTAGACTCCTTGTTATTCAGTGCCCTTTTATACATATATATGTGCTGGGATGCTCTGTTTGTAATGGTAGTTTTTGTTTCTCCATAATATGAGGCTCTGCATCCAGCCTGAGGGTATTGTATTTGATACACCACTTGAGATGTTGATTTGGGATCAAGTTTACCTTTTGAATTGTTTATTAGTCTATTAGTGTTGGCTGAAGTGCGGCAACTAATAATAAATTCTTTTGATAATGTTTTAGCTAAATGTTTGGCAATGTTGGGTATATATGGTATAGTTATTCGTGGTTTATTATCTCTGATTCTGCCTTGCTGGTTTATTTTTGCTTGGAACGGTGCTATTCTTTTAGTTATGTGTCTATATTTATAGCCAACATATATTAGTTCTTTGATGTATTTTAATATGTTATCTCTTTTGTCTGAATTACATTTACACAAGTAATTATTTCTATGTAGAAATGCATTCAGTCCAGCATATTTATGTGAGTTGGGAACTATTGCACTCTGATGCATGTAATGCATCTTTTATCCGATTTATTACTAGATTATGAACAGTAGAATCCGAACTGTACTTTTTATTTTTATTAATATTAAGCCAAATAAAGCTTTACGTGATCTTTTCTGTTTCATTTCAACATTTGCATTAGGAATAGTCAATTATTCTAGTTCATCAGTGAATTTTAGATAATATTGTATCCAGTGCTCCTTACTAAAAAAATCCAATAGCCAGAATTGGTTTAAGTTTTCTCTCACTTAGAATAAATATAAATGGATTACCATTCTAACTTTTCCTCTATGAACAATAGTAACAAATATTTCTGATTTTTAAAATGACCTATTTGTAATGAACGTATCAACATATCTCTCACATCAGTAGATCAATAATGTTTTGATCGTATCCATATCAACATTATTATTAAAAAAGAAAGCATTTTATAGGGATTGAAAGACATTAATAAATATTATAGTGTATGTATTAATCAATCATTAATGATATTAAAGAATGATCCTAAGAAAAAATAATTTATAACAATCATGGCCAAACAGGAGCAAGCATCAGGGTTTAAATAACTGTTTTATTAATCAAAACATGAATCTTTAATTTGATCAAATTCTTCAAAACTTTAAATACATTGTTTTGAAGACTGCTTTAGAAAGCAAATGTATAAAAAAGTAATAATTAGGATCCAGTAATAAGATATTTTCTATTGTCCTGAAAGTTTTTAGATGTTTTATTTTTAAGATGAAATGCACTTATATCGAATAATGTTAAAAAAATATTGATTAGTAAAGGGAAATTATGATTGTGTTCTAGTAAACCAAGAAGATTAATCAATTGAATAAAAATTGGCAAAAATGTGATATAACATATGTAATTAATAATTTTAATTTTAATTTATGTTTAAAGTTATTTGCATCAAAACTTTGAAATCTTGATTTTAAATTATATCACATCAAATACGAAAAATAAACCAATTTAATATAATATGATAATTAAACAACCAAAACTCTTCATACAGTAGTGCCACTCTGTGCCAACCAAAGTAATCAATGGATGCCAGAAGGCTTGTGCATAAAATCCCCATCTAGTGCCTACTCATCCAACATCCCCAGGCTAGTTTCTGGCTTGTGGCCTTCGTCAGTGAGGAGCCTACTACTGTATGGAGAGTTTTGCCTGTTTAATAACAGTTATGTGCTAGCATAAGAGATGGTGATCATGTGATGTTTAATGGTTTAATAATATGATAATGTTATGATAGTTAAAAGACTAGTCAATATTTAATTTATAACTTTATCTTTCTTATTGCATTGCCAAATCCATATAATATTAAATTATCTATTCTCTTTATTACTGTTTTACAATCCTTATATTACAACCCCCTATGACAGTTTTGATTGCCCCAGCAATCTTCTTCAGAACTTCTATTTATAATTCTAAACCTTTTAAATTCAAACTGAAAATAAGGTTTAGAATTATAAATAAGAGTTCTGAAGAAGATTGCTGGGGCAATCGAAACTGACATAGGGAGTTGTAATATAAGGATTATAAAACAGTAAAAAAGAGAATAGATGATTTAATATGATATTTAATTTCTACATGGAATAGAAATTGCAAAAATATTTAAAAGCTCTGTGAAAAATTGCAAATTGAAGAGAAGCCTAGAAGTTATCAATTCAACATTCATAGGCCAATGAGCAAAGTAAATTAGTGCAGAGAAAGATATAACAGATTGAAAACTTCAAATTATTATAAATTATTTAATAATAATGAGTATGATCTTTCATATATAAAAAAAGAAAGGTTAATGACAAATCTATAAAATTTATATTAGTCTTAATATAAACAAAAAATAATAATACATTATTTTAACACTTTATACAATACAAATATAATATTTGATTATTCTACACTTCTAAAAATAATTTATAATTTCGATTATCCCTCAGTCTTCATCATGTCTTCCATTATTAAAAAAAAATCTAAATCTATTTTGGTACCAACAAATTAATATTAATATATAAAAGTAGAGATTTTTTGTTTATAATTTTCTATTCTATAATTATGTGTGTTCGTTTATTTAGCATATGGATTTTTTAAAAAAACAATCTATCCACAAACTGTTATAAATGAGAAGTTAATTAAAATCTTAAAATTTGAATTTATTTATTTTTTTAGTCAGTTTTAATATATGTAGATAATATATACAAAACCAAAACTGCCTAACACTATACTAGTAATAAATAAAATACAAAACCATAAAACAATACAATACTAGATAAAATCCAACACTTTTAACAAATCCTTACAGGCCCATGATTTCATTACTACAAATAGACCTTCTCAGGTGAAAATCAAACTAAAGGAACAAACATATATATATATAAACCTTCCCATAATTCATTTCAATCACCACTTTCTCTTAATATCAACAATGTCTTAATATCATTCTATGAAGACATCTTTTGATATTAAAGAAAGGTGGTGTCTGAAATGAATTATGGGAAGGTTTGTTTGCTTGTATATATATATATGTTCTTTCCTTTAGCTTGATTTTCATTTGAGAAGGTTTATTTGTAGTAGATGAAACCATGGTCATGTAAGGATTTTGGTAAAAATTTTGGATTTTATCTAGTATTGTATTGTTTTATGGTTTTGCATTGTATATATATATAATGGCATATAATCATGGTCATAATTACGGAGAATTGATATTAAAAATAGTACTTTTAAAGTTTATAATTCATATTTAGTATGGGAAAAAAGACTGATAAAGCAATGGCTTGTTACCTAAAATAAAATGTAGCTATAGATAGAAAAGCCCAGGATCTTAATCATTATTATGAATATTATAAGTTAGACATTTTCCAGAACATTAGTATTTAAACTTGATATATACATTTATCATCATAAGTAGTGGAAAAATAATTACAGTTCCAACAACATAGAGATCTGTACTGAAAACCTAATGGTTTCTGATTATTTTAGTATTTTACTAAAAATGTCAGTTTTTTTAATTCAATGGAACTATTGTGTTCAACTTTCCATTTTGGAACCTGAATGTCACAAGGTCTTCTGAAAAAAATAACTATATGTTTTTTTTTTAACAATAGAGAACTTTTAACAAGTTATAAATATTGATAATTATGACATAATATAAATGTCGTATTATTATGCAAACTTATACAGTTTGCTTCTCAGGAGGTCAGGTGATATTTGGGCATCAAGTGTCAATTAAGCATAAATTCATTCAGCTGATAAAGCTGAGCATTTTTTTAATTGAGCATTTATGGACATTTAACTCTTGAGATTATGTCTCTGTGACTGGTCTAAATTCACAGAATAGTTTTTTTTTTTTTTATCAGTTAAGTCACATGAATCTACTACAAAGATATTGAATTTATCAGAAGTAAATTGATTCAACTTTTATTTAAAAAAGGGAACTATATATCTATAATCCAAATATGTGGTAATCAATATTTAAGATATTATATTTTATAGTTGATTCAGATGTGTTTTAAGCTATTTCACCACAATGTTTAAATGCTAAATGATGTTAAATTGTATCATGATTATTTCACTCTTTAAAAACTGTAAAGTCCTGATGTTGGTATTTGTATGGTATGGGTTTTGTTTCTTATGTTAGAGAACTAGTTAGATCACCGAACATTAGTATTGCTATCTTTGAAACAGTTGTACATGTGGCTATTAGACTGACTATTTTACACATGTTGTGTACGTGATTGATAACTGGCTATTTTATAGCATATTGTTAAAATTAATAAGTGCAAATTACTGATAATATGTTTGGTTAGACTGTTAAATATTATAGAGTAATCAATTTATAGACACACACATATGTATAACGCTGCCCTAGGAAAATTCATTGATTATTACACACACACACACATATATATATATGTAATAAAAATTAAATGCATTGTCTCTAGGTAATCAAATATTAAATGGTGATTTTCTTATATCATTTAATATTTTAATAAAATTGAAATTTTCTAGTTACAATCTTATGTTATTTCTCAATCTATGTGAATTCTTATTCATTTACATTGTTTCAATTTATCTTTATAGTTATAAAATAGATCTTTTTTCAAAATTAAAACATATACATTATCAAAATTAATTCTTGTCAACACAATGCATAATTAAACAGGCAAAACTCTCCATACAGTAGTGCTACCCTGTGCCAACCAGAATAATCAATGGATGCCAGAAGGCTTGTGCATAAAATCCCCATCTAGTGCCTACTCATCCAATATCCCCAGACTAGATGGGGATTTTATACACAAGCCTTCTGGAATCCACTGATTACTCTGGTTGGCACAGGGTGGCACTACTATATGGAGAGTTTTGCCTGTTTAATAACAATTATGTGCCAGCATAAGGGATGGTGATCATGTGATGTTTAGTGATTTAACAATGCATAATCATAAAAAGTATATTCAGAGTAATCATTTTTATTTTTGGATGATGAAAACGTTGCAAGCAATGTATGTTCATGGATTCTTTTGATTCACATGTGCACATAAAAACTAAAATTTGTGTGTGTGAATGTAATGTTTTGTATTATGCTATTTTTTATTCAACTTTTATCACTAAAAATAAGATGAGTGTTACTAGTCTGACTGAAATTGTAAACAGAAATCATAGTGTTTATGTTATTTTTTCATGTTTATCTCATTTAAAACTAACATTAATCATTTCTTTATGATAGTATCCAACTGTTACTAAATCTTTAAGATACTGTAAATATTTATGTCTTGTATTAGTTTAAATTGTGACCAAGAAATATTCCCAAACTTATTGCCATCTTTTTTTATCTGCGGAAACTGACTTTGCATAATGTTACATTTTAATAAACAATTCATTCTAGTTTAAAGTCCAAGAACCGTATGATTTGTTACATAAATGTCATTTAATTTAATAAAAGCTAGCTTATATAATTCCACAACAAAAATCATCCTATTTCCAAGAAATTTTGATACATATCAGTCACACATTACTTTAAAATTAAATCTTTATGTTCAAGAAAATATAAAACATACTTCATTATTTTTTGTCATTCGACACTTTTATTTTTGGATGCCAATAATTATCTATAATCTCAGTCAATCAGTTGAAACATATAACTCATGATATTATGTATGCATATGGTACCATCGTATTCGATATATGTGTTTTTAGTTTTCTCATGTAAATCAAAAAAAGAAAAGAAATACATTTCAACACCCACATATTTAAAAGCATAGAAAAATAATCAAAACCCCTAAAATCCAATGTTATATATGACTGCATATTTTCATATGCAAATATAATATTGTCATAGTAATAATAACAGTAGATGAACATAAATTCTAAATTTTTCCCCAAAATATACTTCTCATATAGCCTGACAAATATGTCCATAAGCATAATACCATTCATAGCATAACTTTTATGATGGTATATTTTTTCCTTATAATAATATATATAATAAACACAGTTCTATTTCTTGTCATTTACAATACATATAATTTTTTACACTTCTTTATGCTTATAGTAAACAAAGGCAAAACTCTCCACCATACAGTAGTGCCACCTTGTGCTAACAAGAGTAATCAATGGATGCCAGAAGGCTTGTGCATAAAATCCCTATCTAGTGCCTACTCATCCAATATTCCCAGACTAGTTTCTGGCTTGTGGCCATCATCAGTGAGGAGCCTTGGATCTGAGAGCACTGCACCTAGATCTTAGGATCTAATGCAACTCTCCAGCAGCCACCTTTTATCTCTACTTTACTACAAAACTATGAGAATGAAATTGAAAATACAATAATATTTTCAATCTAAGCTCAATAGCTTATATAGTCATATGGGTCTGAATTCAATTCAGCACCCATACATTTTGGTATCTTTGGCTCTTAAACAACCATAGCCACCACTATCCTTCTGGCATCCACTGATTACTCTTGTTAGCACAAGGTGGCACTACTGTATGGTGGAGAGTTTTGCCTTTGTTTACAACAATTATGTGCTAGGATGAGATGGTGATCATATGCTTATAGTAATTTATGCTATTGTTTGTTAACTCTAAATTTTAAGAATTTAAAGTTATTTTCCAGATAATCAAAACCATAAGATTTGCCCATGAATTATATTAATAACTTTATAATTTTTCTATGTTTTTAAACGTTTAATTTTTTTTTAAAAAACATAACAATTTAATAAATAGCATTGCTAAATAAAATTTATTATTGTAGCTTAGAGCAAATAGCATTCCTTTACAAGTTAGGTAGATTTAGTAATAACCTCAAATATGTAATGGTGTTGTAAACAGCCTAAGTTGCATGAGAATTATACTATGGATTCCATATTTGAACTTATATATATATAATATTGACCATAAATAACTTAACTTTAAATACAATTTATTTGCACCAATAAATTAGTCTTTATTCCTTATAGGAACTTTTTCAAAATATCTATTAATATTCAGTTAAGTTTTTTTATTTTGCTGTTTTTGCCAAGCATTTTTTTAAAATTATATACTTTTAATTTAGGATTTAATTTATGTCAGATATATATAATAATATTGAATTATATTAACGTATTTTATGCTATCTACAGAAATTTAAAATCATTGATAAAAATATCAATCTCTGCTGAACATATTTTTGTGATTTTTAATTAGGTTTTATATATAGGTGTGTGTGTTGTAGAGAAGGCATATATTTCATTCACAGTAGTATTTTAAAAATCACTACATAGATTATAAATGAAAGAGCAGATAATAAGTTTTCTATATGTATCAAGGGAGGCAGAGCAATGTAATTTGACCTTTGATTAAATAACAGATGTAGTGCACAAGTTTAGTGACTGTTTTTGGTTATCGATATGCATACTATACTCAAGAAACATCTTATCAAAATAGAACAGGTTGTTGAGAATTTATGTGGGTAAAAAGCCTTTCTGTAAAAATCATCATTTTCAAGCATTATCATTTCACTGGAGAACGAAAATCTCTCCAAATTTAAACTAGTTTTTCTCATCTGTAATCTTTCTTCTCCGCATCATATCAGCAAACTTCCTTATTTCATCTTTCATATCACATGTAGTTTTGTTCTAAATCTTTTAGAATCTCTTGGGATCCAGTTTAAGATTTCAACTGTCCATCTATATGTTCAGCCAGTTCAGCATAAGTCTCCTAATTGTTTCAATGATATCAGTTTTATCTGTTTGTTTTCTCATTCATGTATTTTGTTTTTGATCCTTTTTCATTATTCCTAATATAGTCTCCCCATGCTTTATTGAAGGTCTGAAATCTCTTTGTTGTTCTTTTGATAAGTATCTAAATCTCAGATCCATAAGTGAGAATTGGTAAAACATATTTAGTAAAAAACTTTCTTTTCAAATACATAGATATTTACTTTTAATACTAAGTTATTTCCGAAAACAACAACAACAAAACTCCGTCTGAGTTTAATTCTATGTTTCATTTCATTCGCATTTTCATCTGTATTTATAATCTGTCGAGGCTGTTTATAATTAACTTTTTCTAATTCATCAGTATCCATCTTCATTTTTATTCTTTTGAGAAAATCCACTGAACATTACTTTAGTTTCTAGCATTTATATTTAATCCTACGTCTTTATTTTCACTTTATAAGTATCCCAATATTTTTTTTTTTTCATGTGTCATACCATCAGCCGAGAAGCGAAACCGCTAACCAGGAACAACTGCTTCTAAAACAGCCGTTGCTGACCTCTCGACCACCAATGCTTGACTAAGTATCCCAATATTTTCTGATGCTCTAAGCCATTATTTTCAAAAACAATCATATCATCTGAAAAATCTACATGACTTTTAGATAATCTCCATTTACTTTAAGTATGTTAGTTTCTCATTTTAAACCACAAAAGAGTTCTAATAAAAGTGCTGTAAAAAGTTTAGGAGATATAGAATCATCCTATCATACATATTTTTCAATGTTAATCTTTCTAATATCATTATCATCATCAACCATTATCAATCCATATCATCATCAACCATTATCAATCCACTGCAGGATGAAGATCTCCCCAAGTTCAATCCATCATTTCCAATCTTTAACTTCTCTTCTCTACATCACCCCTGCACACTTTCTTATTTCATCCATACATCTCACATGTGGTATATTTTGGGGTCTTTTACAGTCTCTTGGAATCCAGTTTAATATTTTAATTGTCCATCCATTATCATCTCTTTTAGCAATATGTCCAGCCCAACTCCACTTCAGTCTCTGTTAATCTAATTATTGCTGTTAATATAATTATTGCTGCTATTGTAAAAAGTTTAGGAGATATGGAATCATCCTGTCATACATACTTTTCACTGTTAATCTTTCTAATATCATTCATCATTATCACCATTAACCATTATCAATTCATTGCAGGATGAAGGTCTTCCCAAGTTCAATCCATCTTCTCTGATCTTTAGCTCCTCTTCTCCACATCATCCCTATACACTTTCTTATTTCATCCATCCATCTCACATGTGGTCTCTTTCTAGGTCTTTTACAATCTCTTGGAATCCAGTTTAAGATTTCAATTGTCCAGGCATTATCATTTCTTTTAGCAATATGTCCAGCCCAATCTAATTATGGCTATTAATCTAATTATTACTTCTGCACTGTGTTAAATATTCTTTAGAATATGACAATATCCTGAGTTTATATCTTGATGATCCAATACTTTAATCAATTTAGAAATACTTATACAATCAAATGCTTTTTTATAATCGAGAAATCTGAAATATAATAGCAGCTTATATTAATTGATCTTTTCTATAATTTCTCTCAATACTTTTATATGATCCACTATGCTAAAACCACTTTTAAATCATGTTTGTTCTTTTGGTTGGTTAAAATTCAAAGTTCATTGTAGACATGTTGTAATTATCTTAGTTCTATGTCTAGCTGATCTAAGGGGGCCTTTCCCCCACATACAAATCACCACTACACAGATAATATTTAGTTAATTTAATGGAAAATAATTAATAGCATTTTAACTATTTACATACATATGATTATTTTATATAATAAGGCCCGAAGGTGTACATAAATAATTTTGTAGATAAATACGACCTGTTCCCATGTTCAGAAACCAGCTCTCCACACTTGAAATCACTGTGCCAAGGGAGACATTCTGCTCCAGCTTATGTCTGTATGTACAGGTGAAGCATCCAGAATCAAGTGAAGTCTTCTTCATCCAATTTGTACTGAGGCATTGTTTCCATCCCCGAAATTGATTGGCTCGTACTCTAGTCCATCCGCTCAGGTAGATTGTTCATTTCACTGCTTCATACAAGAATTTAAATTATTATCTCTCTGACTTTAATTAATGAGTTATTTTTTAGTTTATTGTTTATCTTCTAAAGGAAATCTAACCTCGAATTCTTTTGTTTTATTTCATTAACGAGGTATTCTATTCTCATTAATTAGACTATTACTTTTAGAAAAAAATAATCTTTTTCTAATCTTACAGAATCAGTCTTTTGATTTTTTTAAATTTATTAAACACATTAGATTTTCTCAGTAAGTTTATACCTATATATATATGTGCATTTAAGCATACACATACATACACATCACTTAGTAATAAAAGATTAATAGATCTGTAATTTCTAATATATTTTTTATCATTTCTTTAAAATATTAATATTACTATTGCATTCTTCTAATTATCTGGTACATCCTTAGTATTTAGACATTTGTTATATAACTTTGCCAACAATTTTTCTATTTCTTCATTTACTCCATCACTACATGAAACTTACTTTCTTCATAGATTTGATTCCACACTTCACTTCTTCATTTTAAATGTCGGACAATTCATAAAATAGTATGTGATGTGATATATTGTGACTTCTCCTTAAACGGAGTCAGGAATCTCTCAGCAATCATCCCTAGAGAAACTTGTGAATCACTTTATTTTCCATTCCCCACTCTAAGTTTTCCCATATTCTGCTCCATCCCATTTCCACAACATAATCTTTGTCAATTCTATGGCCTTTATATCTAAATCCTTCTTATCTTTTATTTAAAATAGTAGTATTAGCTTTGGGCGGAGTAATTGATATACGAGTTGTTGTTCTTTTAGAGAGTGATTTAAAACTTTAAACTTCATGAGATAATATTTTGGAATAATAATAATAAACGATATCAGCTTCTATAATGAATAATATTTAAAGACATTGCATGCACGTATGTGTGAGTTTAAAATTAATGTAACGTGTATATTTAATACAGTTATCTTTTATTTTTAAACGGAAAATCAGGAATGAGAAGATATTAAAGTCAATAATTACCTAGGATTTTATAAGTTCAATATGATGTACACGGCACAATAGAATTACTTTAAACTCATTTACGACCGGTAAACGATTCCTCCTTTGGTCCTGTGATCTGTATGACTTTCGCGGCTTGTTTAGCGTACACACACTCCGCTAGTTATTTAGTCTATTTGAACATGGTTTACTTCCGAACTAATTGCAGATTTTAATGCATAGAGAGACTCTGGTTGACTGCACACCGCGATGATTTAACAGTGCACCACATCACGTCACATCACATCACATCCCTATTATATGTTATAGCGGTAATAAATATTTAATTCTGTATAAAACAGCATATTTATGAAATTTGTTTTCCATTATTATAATCAATAAACATTATTTTAGAGTAAAAAATACTGGCTTACTGTAGGTTAAACCTAACAAAATTATGAATTTCTTTCATCTTCGAGATATTTCTGGTTTTGATATTATTATAAAAGTCAAAAAGATTAAGGGAATAATTGGTTATGCAACTAACAATCTATCAAAATTAATAAGGAAACAATCTATAGTGTTTATTCGATTTCAAAGAAAAGTTTGAGCACTACAAAGATGACTTGCTAGGTTGAAAGCATTGCTTGGCTATATATTATTTAAAATTTAAATAAATTAATATTTTCTTTGGAAGTGAATAAACGCTTATCATAGCTTACATAGTAAAAGAAAAGAAGTAAAAATTGTTATAGAATTAAATTATTTGATGTCCTAAATATATTTACGCAGTAATGTTTGTTGAATATATATAAAATATCAATTAATTTAACTAATAATTGACTAATAAAAATGGATAGTGATGTGACGTGACGTGATGTATTTGGCTTCTGTAGAGCTACTTCCTGGACAGTTCTGCCACCCAGTGCAAACCTTAGTAATCAATAGATGCTATAAGGTTTGTACATAAAATCCCTATCTAGTACCTATTCATCCAATATCCTTAAACTAGTTTCTAGCCTGGAGCCTTGGATCTGAGAGCTCTGAACTAGATAGGGATTTTATGTGCAAACCTTCTTGCATCCATTGGTTATTAAAGCTTACACTAGGTGGCACTTCTGTATGGAAAGTTTGCTACTGTTTTAAAAGCTTGTGAAAGCATAGAAAATGGTGATCATGTGATGCTTTAGTAGTTTTATATCAATTCATAAGGTGTAGTAATGGCAGAGAATATTATGTTTTTTGTTCTTTATTGCTATATTGTTCATTAAAGAATTCTTCCACATATTCCAGGATCTCATATTTCATTTTAGTTATAGTTTTATCTTTTCTTTTTATTGCAGAAATAAGTGTCCTATTAATATCAAGATGTTAGTTTATACTTTGAGAGTTTTATTCTTTATTCTTCGTAGTTATATTTTTTTATATCATTATTAACTTTTTTTCATACCATTTTATAAAATTCTAGATATTCAATTCTTCTTGATGGATCATTTAAAAATATTTCCATATTTCTCTTTTCTTTCATACATTATCTTGTATTAGTAGAAAATTTATTGGTAAATTACATGGTTTTTTATACTAGCTATATTTATTGCTGTTCTTAATATTGCATCAGTTATTTTTGTATTGACTTCATTTAAATCTGGATCAGTTTCAAAATATGTTAATATTTTTAAATGATTTTCAAGTTCTGATTTAAATTCATTGGAATGATTCTAAAGGTTAGAAATATCAATTGCAAATTTTTTTTTTTTTAAACATTTTTTTCTCTTTTTAGTTTGCATTAACATGTATCTTACATTTCACTAATCAATAACCACTCCTATGTTAAATTTATTAAAAACATTAATCTTAAAATTCTGCCCTATCTTTATTTAGATGGTTCCACATCCATTTATGTTTAGCATTTTTATCAAAGAAGTAATTCATATTATCCAGTTTTTCTTTTTCTGTGAACTCCACAAGTCTGTGTTGCTCTCATTTCTATCCCTATAACCAAATTTAGTTCCAGCACTTTTATCTTTCATTCATATAATATTAAATCATCCATGCACCTTACTACTGTTACCCAATGCTTTATTTACCACTTTCTTTTACAGTTTACAGTTTCGATTTAGCATTTAGGAGATGTAAAAGTTCTGAAAAAGATTTCTGGGGCAATCAAAACTGTAAACTGTAAAAGAGAATGATAAATAAAGCATTGTGTAACAGTAGTAAAGTGCATGGATAATTTAGTATTATATGCTATACATTTGGCAATGCAATAAGAAAGAATAATTATTATCTTTCATTCACTTACTAATTCTAGCATTGAAATCTCCCATGACAATTTTAAAATGTTTGATCTAATCAAAAACCTTGCAAGCATCCATATAAAAATTATCTACTTCTTTATCACAATAACATATTCATTAAGCAATGTATTCTGCTTCTGATGTAAATTGATTATTACATTAGGCTATTCATAACATTTTTTTGATGATAATAAATTGAGAAAATAACTGACAAAACAAGACTTTATACTGTTAAAATAATGGAATAAATATCTTTTTTCATTAAATATTATTTGGAAAAGTAGATGTCTTTTTTTAGATTTGTAATCTATTTTTGAATTCTGAAATTGATTATTATATATATGATATATTTTATTTCAGAATGAGCTCAATAGAGGGTAATTTGATGCTCTGATTCAGTGGTTCCAAACTTTTTCACTTGGGTATCCTTTGGTAGTCCATTTTCATAAATTGCACCTTCACATTGGCAAATGTTTACAACCAATATAGTTTCGATTATTTCAAACTTGTGTATTATAAATGTGGATAAATATCCCTATAACAACCAAAAAGAAATGGTGGAATAATTTATATCCAAATGACATGCTCAAGATTAAACATTAGGTTGTATATACACCCTAATACAAATCAGCACTCAGAGTGAAATCTTAAGCTATAAGAAAATGTGGAGCTCAGAATATGCACTATAGTGGAATATTCGCAGGACATTGTTTAGGGGAAAACTTCCCATAATTCATTTCACCAAAATGTCAAAGTGAGGGAGTAAATCTTTCCTTGAGGTTACATAGTAGATACCTGCTTTGCCAATCAGCATTTTCATAAATTTTTGAATTTTTGTAAATTAATACTCTGCCTTACTTCCATAAATATCAAGGGACACACAAATTGCCTCCATAAATATTGATGAAATCGGTTGTTTTCCCTGATTATTTATAAAAATAAGAGTGAATGTTAACTTTAGAAAAAAAAGGTTTGTAGAGGGCGCACGAGTAAAACTATTGTATTTGGAATAATTTGTGAATTGCATGATATATTTCGTCTTTGTATTTAACTAAAATGTATATCATAAAAAGAATCTGATGTTTGAGATTAATAATTTAGATATTATAAAATTTTGAGAAATCAGTAATCTGAATTAATAGCAATTTTGACTTGTATTTCACTTTACACGTTGATATAATTTTTGTTGTGTGTGTGTGTACTTCTAAATATGGTTCACATTTTAAATGATATAATGGTCCTAGAATGGAAATCAGTGTTTTAATTTATATATAATTTTAAAAAAACAATCTGCTTTACAATGGCTGACCACTGGTATTATTTCTATTTTATATATTATTTTATACAAAATATATGTATATAATTCTGTAAAATAATTATTAAACAAGGCAAAACTCTCCATACAGTAGTGCCACCCTGTGCCAATCAGAGTAATCAATGGATGCCAGAAGGCTTGTGCATAAAATCTCTATTTAGTGCCTACTCATCCAATATCCCCAGACTAGTTTCTGGCTTGTGCTAGTATAAGAGGTAGTGATCATGTGATGTTTAGTGGTTTAACACCAATCCTGCCTAATAGGATAGTGGTGGCTATGGTTATTAAAGAACCAAAGACACCAAAATGTATGGGTGCTGAACTAAGTTTAGACCCATATGACTCTATAAGCTATTGAGCTTAGATTGAAAATATTATTGTGTTTTCAATTTCCATTCTCATAGTTTTGTAGTTAAGTAGAGTTAAAAGGTTGCCGCTGGAGGGTTGCATTAGATCCTAAGATCTAGGTGCAGTGCTCTCAGATTTAAGGCTTTTTACTGATGAAGGCCACAAGCCAGACACTAGTCTGGGAATATTGTATGAGGAGGCACTAGATAGGAATTTTATGCACAAGCCTTGTGACCTCCATTGACTACTCTGGTTGGCACAGGGTGGCACTACTGTATGGAGAGTTTTGCCTTCTTTAATAACAATTATGTGCTAGTATAAGAGGTAGTGATCATGTGATGTTAATGGTTTAAAATAACTATTCTATATGAATATGATACTTATCTTATTAAGAGATTTAATATTGTGTGAAATAGTAAATGTAAAAATCTAATTTCTTATTTTATCTGAAAATATTAAAATAAAAGTTGATTATCAGAAAAAATAGTCCTTTTATTTTTGAAGAAGAAAATAAGAAATTTGGGAATTTAAATCTTGAAAAAAACAAAACAAAGATGTATAATCCATATTTCTTTCTTATATAGTTATTCGCTGTTGGTTTGGGAGAAGATATATTACATAGTTTAACAAATCTAAGTCACTACAAAAACTAAGTTTAATTAATATTTTGTTAAGAAGTTCATTTGACCACAGTTTATGAGTTAGCAAAATATATTTGGTCATAATATTGAACATAAACCAAAACATTATATTTATTATTACGTTAAAAAATGATTAACTAAATAATTTAAATATAAAATTGCTTTTCATGGTCCAGAAACCAAATGTACTATGGATTTTACTTGGATACTAGGCCGTGATTTTACTGGAGTATCATATTTGTTAAAAAAAATGGGATGGCTGCACACATTGCATTACTGGGTAATTGCTGTAGTCATATTTCTGAATTTTTAAACTAGAACCATTTGCTCTTGAGATCTACCACTCTAAACTATACTAAACCACATAAGGCTAACAATTTTATTTGTATTAAACCACTAAATATCACATGATCACTATTTACACAGTGCAAGTCAGAGTAATCAATGGATGCCAGAAGGCTTGTGCATAAAATCCCTATCTAGTGCCTCCTCATCCAATAATCCCAAAGTACTTTATTCTCATAGTTTTGTAGTTAAGTAGAGATAAAAGGTGGCTGCTGGAGGGTTTGAATTAGATCCTAAGATCTAGATGCAGTGCTCTCAGATCCAAAGCTCCTCACTGATGAAGGCCACAAGCTGAAACTAGTCTGAGGATACTGGATGAGTAGGCACTAGATAGGGATTTTATGCACAAGCCTTCTGGCATCCATTGATTATTCTGGCTTGCACTGAGTGACACTACCCTACGGAGAGTTTTGTCTGCTTAAATTTTATTTGTAGTCACTAGTATGAGAGACAGCAATTTAGTAATTCCTTTGCATCCATATTAAAAAGTTATTGAGAAATACATATATATATTTCAAATTTTTTCTTTTGTAATTATTTTTTTTAAAATATTTATTTTAATTTTTGATGTACTATATTTTGAAAATTTTCTAGAAAGTTGATTGTATTTTTTTTCCATTTGCAATATGCCATGCAGTTGATTTTCATGGTTGAATTGACAGTCCAATTCTGTTTTGACATGTTTTAATAGGTTTGTTAATCTTATTCTGATGTGTTTTAGCTTTGGACTACTTGAATGATCTTTTTTATTAAAAATATATTTATATTGTGAATAGCAAGGATTTTTATAAATATATTTCTAAATCTGATTTTGATATATTTATTACATTGCTTATCAAATTTTTTTATTTGACTGATAGTAGGAGTGTATTTTCTTATGGGGGTTGGACTAAAAATATATCTTTTTCTAATAATAAAAAAGTATGTTTATATATACAATCTAGCATATATATAAAGAAAAAAATCAAAATTCTTTCAACATTTGAAATATAAAATATAAATCTAAAATAATTATGTATATAAATATAAATAATAAAATTAAAAGGGTATGTGAAAAATATATAATAATATTGAAAGCCCAATATCTTGAAATCTTTCAATATAGGAAATATAAAACTCTATGAACAAATTTTAAAGCTAATATTTCAACTTAAGAAATGTGTAATAGAAATCTTAAAATGAAAGTATAAATATATATGATGCAATCACAGCCTAAAACATTATATGAAGGAAATATATACATGTGTGTAAAACATATATATATATATATTACAAAGAAATGAAGTCATATGTCACATGATCTAATTTAACAAGCTTGTATTACAAATGTTATATATAGAGCCCGCAAATAAGCTCTTAACAAGCTTTGCTGAATAGCCCCAATCCCAGACCAGTTTCTGCTACTGACTTCTTCAGTAAGGTGCTAGGATATTCAAGCATTAGATTAAAAATATCAGGACAAGCCCAGAACTTTATTTAATAGATAACTATTAAGTAGAAAATCTGAAATTTTCAGACATTCATGTCTTCCATTCAGTCCCTTATGGATATTTAAGTTAGATAGCTGGATTGGAAGACATGAATGTCTGAAAATTTCAGATTTTCTACTTAATAGTTATCCATTAGATAAAGTGCTGGGCTTGTCCTGGTATTTTTAATCTAATGCTTGAATATCCTAGCACCTCACTGAGAATGCCAGTAGAAGAAACTGGTCTGGGGTTGGGGATATTCTGCAAAGCTTGTTACGAGCTTATTTGAGAGCTTTATATATATACAATGATATTGAAAAGCTAAATCCTAGAAATGTGACAATACAAGAAATATGAAATATATATATATTGTAAAGACTGAATTTTGAAATATTTCAAATTGTAAACTACATTATTAAAAAAATTAAAAACATGATTTTTTTTTTTGTTTTTAAAAAATAACTTTTCAAATATATTGAAGTATTTTGAAAAAATAAAAACGAATATTTTTTCAGTGAAAGTTCAGTTCAAAAAACGGAGATCTGTGTATAAAATTTCATGCTAAAAGTTAGAAATCTTTGATTTTCAATAATTTTATCTTTAATTTTCAATGATTTCGGCTACTGTCTATTAAAAAGTATGAAATATAAAACTAGAGATAATCATTAAACATTCAAATAATCAATAGATATTATAGAAAGCAACAATTTCTTTAATAATGAGAGCTAATAAATGAATCATAAAAAACATGCTATAATCTTATTTTGAAAATTCATTAGTTTTGCAAAAATGTTTTGATAATTATTTTATTAATTATTACTCTATAATTGTGCTTTATATACCTGTAATAAAGCTATTTGGTGTAGCAGTTCATAATCATAGCTGTTACCAAGTTACTGTTTGTTTTCCCCATATTAGTAACAACTTTTATTATTTGAATCAATAATTATTTCTGCTTGCTTTCAATACCTTCATTAGGAGTACAATAATCTAGTTTATTCCAAAGTTGCCTTTGTTGTAAGATTGGATAGTCAATAGTCATTTCTAAATCAGTTTCTAGCTATTAATCAATCCTTCTCTTTGGTAAAGACCATCATCCAGAAACAAACTTGAGAATTTAGATGCGGAAGTATTATATAATTTCCATTAATTTGTCAAACTTATATTAGGTGGTAGAAATAAAATGAATTACTTTTTCTGATTTTCAAAGATGAATTTAATTCCAATTTGATGTATTAGATAAATATAAAACTATGCTTTCTGATAAGATTTGTTTTCCCATTTATTTCTTGATGCAATTTATTATTCACTAATGATTTTTTTTAAAAAAAAAACCAGTTTTATTGTACACTAAGGATTACAAAAGATTTCATTGAGTTAATAATTAGAGTTCTTATGTCTTTTATGATTGGCCAACCTAGATATTAGTTGAAGAGCAATCAAATTCCACTTGTCTTTATAAATGCCTATAGGGGCGAGCTTCTTGTATCTTTGTTGTGATTTTTTAACTAAATCAAAGAAAAGATGAGCATTATTATTCGTCATCTGGTCAAATTCAAGCTTGCATCTGATTGTCCAAACAGTAAATAATAGAAACTTAGAAAGCCTAATCAGTAGGAATAGTCCCTTCCTGATGCAGTCTGCAATCGCAGTGTGCCCCCCCCACACTTCACAAGGATAGTGACTTATTTATTGTCATTTGTTTCAAATATTTTGTAAACTCATGTTTTGAAGTTTTCATTTTAAATTTATTATTATTTATTATAAATAAAGGGGATTTGAACACAGACTTTTAAGCATCCTTCAATTACCCACACTATCTCATGCCATTGATACACATAACCACACATATGTAGAAAAGATAAATAATTACCAATATTGGTATTTTGTGCATCAGTTGGTCCAGGTTATCATCTCCCACATATATATATAATCAGTACTCCTTATTTCAAATCTTATTTATTATTGTAGCTTTCTATGAAATAGTTAAATATGCTGAATAACTTTCAGATGTATCATTTTCAAAAATTATACCTTTTGAACATTTTTAAAAAATTTCTGCTTGTTATATTTTATCTAAATAAAACTTCCTAATTAAAATAACAAAAAAAATCAATTGATTGGATTAATTGCTTTGGAATTTGTAAACCTTTGAGTGCGAGAAAGAAAAGAACTGAATCGATTTGAGGACTTTATACTCCAGTTTGAGACACTAAACCACATACAAAAACTTATTAAATATTTAATATTACTAAAACCTTTTGATTCATAAATATTCCAATCTTAATTTTATTTATTTCTTTTAAGGAGGCATTCTTATTTTTTAATAGTTTATAATCTATAAAATAGATATTTTTCCTTTTACATAATTTGTCTCTAGATCTAGTTGCTCTCAAAGAATGATGGGAATTTTCATATCATACTATTTAATATCTGACACATGGCTATATATATATACCTGTACAAACAATGTAATATATAGGATATTTTGAGTTCAGATTTTCACATGACCATCAACTCTCCACACTATCTCATACCACTCATACACTTGACTATATATATGTCTAAAAGATAAATAATCACCATTATACGTATTTCGTGCTCAGCCAGCACTCATCAGTTAGTTCTATTGTGATTTATTAAATCAATATTCCATATTGTTTTTATTTATCAAATATATAGCCTTTTTTTTTTTTACAGTACATTTTTGTTTATACATAATCCATTTTTCTTCTCTGTATTCTCATTTATTGACATTTTATATTCTCATTATTATTATATTGCTTTTTTTATCCGAATCTTTAGTTTCAGTATTACTTTTCAATACTTATTTAAACTCAAATTAGTTTACTGCCAGCAAATCTTAGTAATAAGTTCATTTTAATAATGTGACGAATAGTTCATTAATTTTCACTTCTTCTTCACCATCATTAAGAATACTATTACTGTATTTATTTATTTACAATATCGTACTCAATAAAGCAAGTCATATGTCACATGGTTTTGCTTTTTAAGCTTGTATTACGGAAATGTATTTTAGATCTAGTGTCTGAATATTCTAACTCCTCACTGACATAAGCCAAAAGCTCAAAAACAATCTATCTGAGGATGGAAATAATTCTAGATAGAGATTTTATAGGCTTTCTTTTGGCACTTATCAAAAAAAACTTGTTAGAGCTACCAGTATGCTCCTTATATTACAATAACACTTATTTAAGAATAGTTCCCAAGCATGTGGAGCTTGGAACCTTTCAAATAACTAGTTCATATCCAATCCAATTAGCATCTAATTATTGGTTAATAAATAAGTATTTATTATTTACATGAAGATAAAAAAAAACCTCAAAACTTTACTATTTTGTGTTAATTAACCTGATAAAAATATATCATCACCTTCACTGCTCTTTGTTGGGGAAGGGGCGGCTGAAGAAGGCTTAGCCTCACCCCGGCAATGGCTATTTAAAGGCTACTTTATCTAGCATTAACATGAATCTTCTCCAAATGGTTAATTCTTTGTTGGTTTCATATACTTTCTTTTGTAAGACTAACAATATATGAGCTCGTGTATATGTTGTTTTTTGTTTTATGTCATTTCACATTTTATTATTATTTGTACTAACTTGTTTTTAAATTTCCATGTCAGTATATTATAATAATTCAACTTTTCAAGACATCAGTGATCATTCATAGTATTAACATCATGTGACTTGTGAACTGCTCACTTGTGTTTAGGTTTTATAATTATTTGTATGCTCTTAAATTTTTATTTAAAAGCATCATGGAAAAAATAGGGTAGTTTAAAATCGATAATAGCTGTTTGATAATAGATATATTAAACAACCTCCATACTTCCCCATTCTTTTTAAATTCATATAAATAAATATCAATGAAAGAGAAATAACCCTCGAGATGGATTTCATTCTGAACCAGCACTCATCAGTTGACCCAGGTCACTATCTCCAATATATATCTTTATTATATGAAGAGTATTTATCTATAGTAAATTGTTACATTTTTAATTACCATTGTCGAACTCACTCTACTCACAACTTTGAAACCATCCACCTCAGATAAATACAATAATGATTATTACTAATCATTTTCTAAACTAGAGATTATCTCTAGCACAGATATAAACTTTAAACGTCAGTTAAAGATTAACATATCTGATTTTTTAATTTTAAACATACACACACATGGAGTTATTCACCGTTCTCTTTTCATACTTCCCAATTCTTTTTAAATTCATATAAATAGATACAATAAAAAGACAAATGATCCCCAAGATGCATTTCATGTTGAACCAGCACTCATCAGTTGGCCCAGGTCATTATCTCCCATATACATCTCTATTATATGAAGAGTATTTATCTATAGTAAATTGTTATATTTTTTATTTAGCATTGCAAGATTGCATTCAAAAAACAAATATGTTCCATTCAATTATGCATGGTCATGAATTCAGCACCTTTCCCTGTACCAGATCCAATAATATTTATTGACAATGAACTATGAACATGTATTTTCTTGTTATTTAAATATAAACTGATGTATATATGGTGTGGCTGAAGATTTATCAGCCCCATATAGCTATTTGAGTTGGATAGCTGGGTTTGAAGACATGTAGATGTTTGAAAATTTCAGATTTTCCACTCAATAGATAACTTTGAGATAAGTGCTTGGCTTTGGGTTGGTATTTTTAGATCTAGTGTCTGAACCTACCCTGGCACCTCTCTGAGGAGTGCCAGAGCACGAAACCATGGTCAGGGGTTTGGGGAGGGGTTCCTGACAGAGATATTTTAAGTGCTGGCTCTGGCTAAGCATTTATCATAAAGCTTGTAGAGGAATTGGCAATCCTCATTGTTTATAACTTACAAGCTTAAGAGATAGGATCATGTGATCTATGACTCTTATTTTGACTATTGATGTATATATTGTTTGTACATGACTTTATTTCATATATATATATGTATAAAACTTATTAAATGAATATATATATATGTGTAAAGCTTTACCGATAATTTTGTTTCATATTATGCACTGTTTTTTTTTGTTTGTAATTAGTTAACATTAATCCAAATCCATCTGCCAGCTACTACCTACACATCTATGTAAATATGATTAACTTAAATAGACAGTAATATCACAGATGTTCTCATTATTTTGTCTAGTCTTGGTTTATTAAAACTGTAAAAATATAAAAATCTGTATACATTTACATTAACTCTATGTATACTATAACTTAATTTTAAGATCTAACTTGCCTACTTTCTATTTATATAAATCATTCATTTAGACTTATTTCATAATTGATACCATGCAGCGGTATGTATTCTTTTTATTAATAATTTATTAACCGTATATTTGTTCTAGCATATTAAAACTTAATGCAAAGACAAGTAGTTATCCTTAGATTAATAATTTATCTATAAAATGACGTTATCTTTAAATTGTTTTATTTCTCTAGCGTATTAATTAAAAAAACATATTTTTTTAATAATAGTTTAAATTTTAAATCCCATTTTTAAAGTATACAAATGACTTACATTTATGAAATTCAATTTTATTTATTATTATATTAAATTAATAATAAACCTGTTTTGAGGCATTTAAGTGAAAGAGTTTAAGTTTTTATGGAATGGGAAAATAAAAAAGATGGATAGAGAAACAAACGATAATGTGTTTTCCTGAAGGTTTATGATGATGGTGTTTTACTTGTATTTTTATATAGAACTATTTCCATCATCTAATATGAGCATTGAATGTCTTTAGAAAAAATTAACTTTATTTAAATATTTAAATACATTCAACTATTTAGTAATAGCACATAGTATATGCACAACGTTTCAAGGGGTATTATTCTCCCCTCTTCTTCAGGTATTACTCATCTGACCAGTGACAGTACTAGCATGGGATTTGAACCTGGACTCTTAGATTCTTGAGTATTGAATATTAAGATAACACTCTAACCAACTGAGCCATCCTAGAGTAAAAGGTTGCTTGTCTCTCAAATGAGGGCCAAAAATTGACTAGAATAGGGTATGTAGTGAGGCACTCCAACTTGGCAAAGCAATAGAGAAGAGGATGTCTAGAAAATGGCCAAGGAGAAAACTTTATTTCATCTTCATAGATCAACTAGGCAGATCATTGGTATTTGGAATGATGATAAAGTAAAGAAAGTAATAGATTGTCATAGAGTACATATAGTGCACACATTAGGAGGTTTAAGCAATCTTTAGTTTGAAAAATGAATGTATGAATAAATGGATGAATAAAATAAGACATATAAAATAATATATTTATAGAAAATATGAATTTTGATAGACTTGCTTTATGTAACACAGTTTGATGTTTTCCAGATTTACCATAAAAGTCACATTCCAAAAATTATCACGTGATATATTTACAAAATTTAAATTAAGAACGAGAGATCTTTTTGGTAACATCGTAAATGTTCATTCAAAAGTTTTACTTTTTATGATGATAGAAAAAAATTGACAACAGCTTGCTTTGGTTACTATTTAAAATATGTGTTCCTTTTGCAAATTAGAAAATTTCTAAATATTGTTGGAATTATATTATACAATGTTTAATTAAAGTAATAGTTATACATGATGCTTTAAATTATTTTATTCATAAATAATATGGAATTTAAATGCATGTAGTGTTTTAAAATATTGGTTAATATTGAAGCATGTGATATATATGTTATGCCAAGATTTTGTCTACTGATGATAATGACCGTCCCAATAGTAACAACTCACATATTCATGAGGATGATCAAACCTTCCATATCTTATACAACTGCTTACATAAGGTATCCTGGTAATGTTTCCTGCTCTTATCAAATCCTATCTCAAAGAGTCTTACTTAACATTCATTCATATAATAAATAGGGTCTTCCTCTAGTAATACTAATTCAGAGAGCCACTTTCTTCTCAGAAAGACCAAGTATAATTATATTATATTGTGATATTACCAATGCAGTTCTCATGTCCCCAACTCTGCGTTAATTAATTCAGAACATAAATGCTCAGGATTGGTGGAATATTGGTACATATGCGTAAAAATGGGACTATTGAGAGAAGAGTGCATAGATAACTAAGTAATTCAAATAATATTATTTGCTTTAGACAATCTTGATTGATGTAGGAAATTAAATAATAGTCATTATTACTTATAAATAAAGCAATAAACAAATAATAATTAAATATCTGTAAATATCTAAATATATACATGCATAGTTAGAGAAAATACATATCAATTTATGTAGTATATAGGGTATATGAGCACAGACTTTCACATGACCCACCACTCTCCACACTATCTCATAACACTGATACTCTTGAACACATATATGTTGAAAATATAATTAATCACCAATATACGTATTTCATGCTAAACCAGCAATCATCAGTTGGTCCAGATTAACATCTCTAGACATATATGCTATAAGTGCTCAGATATATATTAAGATAGCCAATCCTCATACTTTAATGGATAGACTTCCATCCATTCCACACTCCAACTCTTCAACCATCCATACAATTGAAAATCTGATGATAGAATGCTCAAAGGCTACCATGAGGCCGAGATTCTTGTCACACCCATGTTGATTTAAGGTCAATCTGGCCCCTCATGTACAGGAAAAATCCATTTAATACATAAACAAGGGATAGGCAGACATCTCTACTATATCAGTTTATGCTAAATTAGTAATATACATCAAAGACAAGTTTAAACAATAAACAGTGAGGATTGCCAATTCCTCTACAAGCTTTATGATAAATGCTTAGCCAGAGCCAGCATTTAAAATATCTCTGCCAAAGCACGAAACCATGGTCAGGGGTCCGGGAGGGGTTCCTGACAGAGATATTTTAAGTGCTGGCTTTGGCTAAGCATTTATCATAAAGCTTGTAGAGGAATTGGCAATCCTCACTGTTTATAACTTACAAGCTTAAGAGATAGGGACATGTGATCTATGAATTGATCTATGAATCTTATTTTGTCTCTTTATAGTCTCTGCCAAGTTTAAACAATGTTTATACCAAACATACTTGCAATAAAGTATATGTATGAAATTCATAAAATTATGGAGGCTTATCTATATGCACATAAATATAAAAAGATTATTGCAATTTCTTGAAATGGTTCATGGATTTACTAGTTAAATTCATAAGAAAATGTCGCAGGTGTCATATACTAAATCAATCTCTGTTGGTTAATTCAGGTTGGATTCTTCTTGGTTTGGAAGTCACTGCTTAAATATATGAACTATATAAATGCAACTGATGATAAAACAGTTCTTCTTAGGAGAGACAAATCTGCTATATTTTATATCTTCTCCATCTCCAGATTCCTTATAAGCATTTTTGAGTTGGTAAGACTATATTGTTCTCATTCTGATGGAACATATTACGTGGACTTAACAAATCATGCATATTTTTCTTATTACCACAATTTAGACATCCTAGCTGTGTTTGATTTAGTACTGAAAAGTACTATATCAGTGGGCCCTCTGAGCTAATAATTAGACTTCATGGAAACTAGATCAGAAATCTTTTCAAGTTTTAAGATGCTGCCAATGTACACTTTGGTTTTACACAAATGTTTTCTTTCACCTATTTTTTTTTATATAGCCTTTGCCCAAGGACAACTGTTATCAAAAGCATTATCTTGTTTTTTATCTTTGTTTTTACTTTTCCTAGTGAATTTCCACTAATCTGTTGCCCACTTCCCCATTGAATTTAATCTTTTAATATTCTAAAATCTAAATTACATGTTCTTCAATTGAATTTAGCTTTATTCAAACTTTATACTTATCTTTAATTAATTATTGTTTTTTTCTTTTTTGACAGAATTTAAATTTGATTTTTTTTTTCATATATCATAGCATCGGGTCTGCAACCAGCTGCTTGCTTGCAAGGCTGCTGCGCTGACCTCTCGACTAACAATGCTTGACTAAATTGGATTTTGATTCAATTATTAAGAAAATTTACAATATATATATACATTCACTAACTTAATGTATTAATTAATCTGCATGAAATTTTACAGATTTTACGAAAATCTTATATGAATAATAATAATAATAATAATAATAATAATAATAATAATAATAATAGTAATAATAATAATAATAATAATAATAATAATAATAAGAAGAAGAAGAAGAAGAAGAAGAAGAAGAAGAAGAAGAAGAAGAAGAAGAAGAAGAAGAAGAAGAAGAAGAAGAAGAAGAAGAAGAAGAAGAAGAAGAAGAAGAAGAAGAAGAAGAAGA